>CAUYLG010075265.1:0-52879 GCA_963573385.1 Cacajao melanocephalus | reverse complement strand
TACAGGTGCCCCCCACCATGCCTGGCTAATTTTTATACTTTTAGTAGAAATGGGGTTTTGTCATGTTGGCCAGGCTGGTCTCAAACTCCTGACCTCAAGTGATCCACCTGCCTTGGCCTTCCAAAGTGCTGGGATTACAGGCGTGAGCCACCATGCCTGGCTACAAATTATTCTTAACCACTTCAACCCATATTGACTTCTTGCTTTCCTGCACACCAGGAAGAACTCACGGACTAAGCCAATGGTTCCCAACTTTCCTGCCAGTAACAAAAACTTTGTGTATAACTTTGTGATATACCTTTAACACTTGGGAGTTGAAAAAATAAATCATTGTGACCATCTGAATTCAGTAACCATTTCAAATGAATATTTATTTTTATAATCACATCACCGCATGCTTGTGAAAAGAATAGTATGTATATGCATGAGATATTATTTAATCAGTAAAAAAACAATGTTTTGTTCAGATAGAGATTCAAAGCCTCCTTATTAAACCTGAGTTTTCTTTGGGAGTCTTGGGCCCCAGTGATGGAAAATGTTGGTCCCTGCTTGTTTTTTGACGTTTACTCATGCAGTGTCCGGGAATGTGAGTTAAATGTTCTCCCAGGTATCCCACGACATTGTTCATGTTTCAGAGCGGGGATTCTGTCTTATCCTTCCCTTGCCCTGTTTAGTGTCCCACCTCCTAGCACATAGAACTGCGTTGTGAACACAACAGCATCAGTGCGGATGAGGCTGGTGCCAGCCACCCAGGCCTGTGCTACCTGGAAGGCTGTACCTTCTAGTCATTAGATAAGCAGGCTCTGCAGTCAATGGTCCTGGGTTCAATACCTGGTTCTGCCACTTACTGGCTCTGTGACCTGGAGCAAGTCACTTACTTAACCCCTCTGCCTCAGTCTACTTATCTGTAAAATGGGCATATTCTTATGTCTTCATTAGCACCCATCATTTAAGGTTCTTGTGAGGATTAAATGAATTAATAGATGTAAAATACTTAGATCATTGCCTGGCACATATTAGCATGATAATTTGTTAACATTAACTTAGGTCATTAGTAATATAATATAAATATTAAATTATTATTAATAAGTCTGTAGAAAGAGTACCTGACACAAATGTCATTAAACATTAGATGTTATTATTAATGTTGTTGTTATTATTACTATGAAACCCTCAAAGTCCCTGAAAAGTGTTGATTTGTCTAAAAAAATATTTTGCCAATATCATTGCTAAAACTATAATCCATGATCTAACTCAGTAAAGCTCCTCACTTTGGTAAATTTGGGGCATAACTTTGGTTACTTTTGGTACCTGGTACTAGATTTCATGATGGCAGATAGACCATTCTGAGCAAACAGCCAGCTTCCTTTCTGTTCAGGAGGAAATACCTGACAGGTCCATGCAAAATGTTTTTCTGTTCAACGTTCTCTTCTAATCCATGGGGTTGTTCATGTTCGGTTTCTATACTGTGAGCCCCTTCACGTTCAGGAGAAAGAGAGGCAAAATCTGGGGAGACCTAAAAAGTAGGTTTCTAATGTACTGATGAAATGATATGGTGTCTGGGTTGATTGCTTCAAAATAGTTATGAGGTTGAGGACAGGAGAGAATGAAGCTATTAAACCAGATCGGCTGTAGATTGATGTCTAGAGATTGGATGATGGATACATGAGATTTCATTTTCTATTCTCTCTACTTTTGTGCGTACTTAGCAGTTTCCGTGATTAAAAAGTTTTTTTTAAAAAAACTGCATGTACCCTATTAAAAGGGCTAAACAAAGAGATTTCATTGTCTTCTAAGATAATGTATTCTATTGTCTCTGAACATTTGCTTTTAGGTAAATGTTCTCTTTTACTTATTCTCACATCTTTTCACAGCCATTTGAGTCTACTTTTCATCTAAGGCTCGTTTCTCATGGGCAATGAGAAAAGGGCCCATGACCCCTTGTATTAGTCCGTTTTCACACTGCTGTAAAGAAACACCTGAGACTGGGTAATTTATAAAGGACAGAGGTTCAACTGACTCATGGTTCCACATGGCTTGGAAGGCCTCAGGAAACTTACAATCATGGCGGAAGATGAAAGGAAAGCAGGCACCTTCTTCACAAGGTGTCAGGACAGAGAGAGAAGCCCAGGGGAAACAGCCATTTATAAAACCATCATATTTCCTGAGAGCTCCCTTGCTATCACCAGAACATCATTAGAAAACTGTCCCTGTGATCCAATCACCTTCCACCAGGTCCCTCCCTCAATACCTGGAGATTACAATTCAAGATGAGATTTTGACGGGGACACAGAGCCAAACCATATCACCCCTCATTCATCCACTCTACAAACATTTATTGAGCAACTACTATGGACAGTGAATAAGACAAAGCATGCTTCTTTTCTCTCTCATGGAATTTATATTTTACAAGGCAAAATAGAGTACACACAAATAAGCAAGAAAAATAACAGGTAATGAGAATTTTTATAGAGGTGACAATTTTTATAAAGGTGATCCCTTCAACTGAGGGCTTATCTTAAATTAGATGATCAAGAAAGATCTCCCAGAGGAGAGAATATGTAAGCTGAGATCTAAAATTTAAAAGGAGCCAGCCATCAAAGGTTGGCGGGAAGAACATTCCAGCCAGAAAGGCCAGGCAGTACAAAAGCCTCAAGGCAGAGCAGGCATGGCTATGTTTGAAAACCAGGAAGATGGCGGCCATGCCTTGTGTATGCTGGGCAAAGGGACTATGGCTCAAGATGAAAGTAGGACAAAAGAGAGGCAGAGGTCAGTTCAGACTTTGAAATCCAGGGTAAGACTCTTGACTTTTATCCTAAGTGTGCTGGAAAGGCATCAGGAGGTTTACAGCAGGGATGTGACATGACCTGGATTCAGATTCGACAAGAACACTGTTGCCGCGAGAGAATGAGGTGGGGCAGGACTTATGGCAGGCAGAGCATGTGGGAGCTCTTATGGCTGGTCTTGGCCAGAGAAGGTGGTATTTTATAGCAGGGCTGTAGCAGGGAGGTGATGAGAAGAGGTCCCATCCAGGCTATTTGGGGAGCGGCGTTGACAAGTCTTGCTTCTAGCCGGGGTGGAGGTAGGGAGATGGGAAGGAGAGGAATAACTTTTGCATTTGGAATTTGAATGACTGGGTAGATGGAGGTGCTGTTTTCAGAAATAGGAAAGACTGGAAGGAGACCAGGCGTTTTTGTCATTTGAAGGGGTAGAGGCAGTGAGAATGGGAGTCATTTGAATGCTCCAAGTGGTTAATACTAAATAGCTAAACACAGTTGTCATGAACTCTGAGTAGCAGCTTCTTTCGTTGGCCTGATATGCAGATGTGCAAAATAAACAGTCACCTTTGCAACTCTTCTGAACATAACTAAGACTCAAATAGCTTCTTAAATAAGTTCATAGGATCAAATATTTGGTAGGGTTCTCTTTTAAAGCCTTATGTGCAATGGGGCACTTAATGAATGCCTTTTGATAAGAGCAATAATGATAATTCATGGGGGAAAGCTGACATTTATCTTATAAATCACATCGGCATGATTGTATGTATAATTACTGGTTTATTGTCTGTCTCTATCACTAGAATGTAAACTCCACAGAGGCAGAACCTTGTCTAAAAGGTGGAGAGATGAAGACAGACAAGTCAGGGACCTCAGGATCTAAGGGAAAAAAAGGTGGTGAGTTTCTTTTAGCATCATAGACCTGAGACTAATAGCTGAAGAAGTCACCAACCCAGAAATGCAAACAGGTGCAGAGAAAAAAAAAAATCCCTGCCAAAACCTGCTATCTCTAGCCAAAGGAGTAAGAAAGGAGAAGCCTAGCAAGACAGAAAACCTGTAGACAATAACCACTGTACTCCAGCCAAACATGCAGAAAAACTACAGCCTCACTCCACTTACGTTATTAAAAGACTAAATATCAGTGCTCCTCCCAAAAATGAATATGTTGAAATTCTAATATTGTGATGGCATTTGTTGGTAGGGCTTTTGGGAATTAATTAGGATTATGTAGGGTCATAGGGTGGAGTCTTTATCAATAGGGTTAGTGCCCTTGTAAGAGCTTGCTGGCTTCTCTCCACCATGTGAGGATGCAGCAGGAAATGGGCTATCTGCAATCAGAATAATCCTCATTGGAACCTGGTGATGCTGGCACCATGATCTCAGGCTTCCAACCTCCAGAACTGTGAGAAATAATTTCTATTGTTTATAAGCCACCCAGTCTATGGTAATTTGTTATAGCCGCCTGAACTGACTAAGGCACATGCCAGTACATCCAAGTGGAGAGCCAGACTTCCACCCACACTGTCTCAAGGTGCTCCAACACCTCTCATTTAGGGAGTGTCAGAGAAAGTCGAACAGAGAGAGCCCGTCATAAGGCCACCTCATGGCATCCATGGAGACTGTTGGGAGAGTCTTGCCTTTCTCCTCCACCAACAATAACAAAGCACCTATCCTCCTACCATCTGGGGTGGCGTCAGAGGAATTCCAGTGGAGACTCAGGACTTGCAACATTTACCGTCAACAATGAGGTCACCCCTACCTCAGTATCAGTGGAGACCACAAGCACAGCAGGAAATTCTGCTTCCCACCAACAGTAGCAAGGATCATCCCCACCCACAAACTTGGGTATCAGTGAAGGATTGGTGGAGAACCTGGATTTCTTCCTCTTGTTGGCAGTAAGAGACTCCTGTTTTCCTACTGAAGTAGTGTTGAAAAACAAAACAAAAAACCAGCTCAAACAGAAGTTTTAAATAAGATCTAGAGGTTCACAACATAGTGAAAAAATGTCCAGGTTTCAAAAG
The DNA here is from genome assembly GCA_963573385.1 of Cacajao melanocephalus. Taxonomy (NCBI): domain Eukaryota; kingdom Metazoa; phylum Chordata; class Mammalia; order Primates; family Pitheciidae; genus Cacajao; species Cacajao melanocephalus. The sequence continues at coordinate 48,081 of CAUYLG010075265.1, read as the reverse complement.
AAAAACACTCATCATAACAATAACCAGGAAGAATTGTAAATGAATTAAAAAGTAGAATCAAACTAGTCACGATGGCTCATGTCTGTAATCCTAGCACTTTGGGAGGCTGGGACAGGAGGACAGCTTGAGCCTAGGAGTTCAAGACCAGCCTGGGCAACATAGCAAGATCCCATCTCTACAACAAACAAAAATGGAATCAATAGATATCAATGCTGAGACGACAGAAATGCTGAAATTATCTGACAAGGGTTTTAAAGCAGCCATTACAAAAATACTTCAAGAAGACACTTGAAACAAATTAAAAAATAGGAGGCCTCAGCAAAGAAATAAAAGATACAAAGAAAAATCAAATAGAAATTTTAAAACTAAAAAATACAATAACTGAAATAAAATTCTCCACAATGGGCTTAATAGCAGAATAGAAGGGATGGAGGAATAACGCAGTGAGCTGGAGGAACAGTAGATATGACGTAACCTAAACAAGAGAGAAAATAAATGAGAATTCAATTAACAGCATTTCAGGGACCTGTGGTCTTTGACAAAACAGCAACATTCAGGTCATTGGTATTCCAAGACAAGGAGAAAGAGGGTGGGGCTGAAAATGTACTTAAAGAAGTAATGGCAGAAAACAGGAATCTACAGATTTAAGATTCCGAGTGTAAGCCAAACACCTAACCTCCCCCAAAATTCCATGCACAGACACGTCATCATCATAATTAAACTTCTGAAAATTAGAAAAAATGAAAAAAATAAATTTGAAATCAGTAAAAGAGAAATAACATGTCACCTACAGGAGGAAAACAATTAGAATGGCAGCGTAGTTCTCATCAGAAATCTTAGAGCCAGAAGGAAGTGGCACAAGGCTGGTTCAATATTTTTAAAAATCTGTTAATGTAATCCATCTTATTAACAGACTAAAGAAGAAAAAGCATATGATTATATTAATTGATGCAGAAAAGACATTTGACAAAATTCGGCATCCATCTGATAAAAAAACTCTTAGAAAATTAATAATAGAAAGAAACTTCCTCAACTTGATAAAGATTGTCTGTAAAAAGCCTGCAGCTAACATTATACTTAATGGTAATGAATTCTGTTACCAGTGTAGGAAATTAGAGGCAATAGAATTGCAGAGTGCCATAGCTGAAGAAGTGACTTAAAGGGCACTTAATTATCCTCTCACTTTTTAGGCAGAAAACTGGCGTCTAGAGCTCTTTAGTATCATGCACATTTCCACATTTTAAACAACTGTTTTTCTTCATCTACATACTTCCCTTCAGCATTTGATGTCTAATCTCAAAAGAATTAAAAATACAATACTTTGGGCGTGGTGGCTCACACCTATAATCCCAATACTTTGGGAGGCTGAGGTGGGCAGTTCACCTCAGGTCAAGAGTTCGAGACCAGCCTGGACAACACGGTGAAACCCCATCTGTACTAAAAACACAAAAATTAGCCGGGCACGGTGGCACATGCCTGTAGTCCCAGTTACTCGGGAGGCTGAGGCATAAGAATCACTTGAACCCAGGAGGTGGAGGTTGCAGTGAGTTGAGATGGCGCCACTGCATTCCAGCCTGGGTGACACAGCAAGTCTTAAAAAAAAAAAAGGCTATAATACTGTATGTTCATAATTTACTTCTATGAGAAATATTTGACTATAAGTCCCTGGAGGGTAAAATTGCTGCTTTTTTGTTTTTTTTGTTTGTTTGTTTGTTGTTTTTCTTTTTGTAGAGACTTGTTCTTGCTATGTTGTTCAGGCTGGATTCAAACTCCTGAACAACTTCCACCTCAGCCACCAGATTACCGGTACTAGGATTACAGGCAACTGTCTCAAAACTCAACTTTTTCTTTTTTTCTTTCTTTCTTTTTCTTGAGATGGAGTTTCACTCTTGTTGCCCAGGCTGGAGTGTAATGGTGCAATCTGGGCTCACTGCAACCTCCGCCTCGTTCAAGTGATTCTTCTGTTTCAGTCTCCTGAGTAGCTGAGATTACAGGTATTTGCCACCACACTGAGCTAATTTTGTTTTATTAGTAGAGACGGGGTTTCTCCATGTTGGTCAGGCTGGTCTCGAACTCCCGACCTCAGGTCATCTGCTCGCCTTGGCCTCCCAAAGTGTGAAATTCAGCTTTTTTATTTATTATGTATACCGTCTAGCTCAGTGCCATGTGTGGTCATTGAATACACTCATATTTGAACAGATAATTTGAGCATTTGTCCCTTACTTTCTTAAGAGGAGTACTGGTGATTTTGCTTCATGAAGGCTTGCATGACATCTGCATTTCTCAGAATGGAGTAGCTGCGCAGAGACCATTCTGAGCAGAACTACCAAGCAGGACTATTGGATGAGACCTGGCTTGTGCCCTCAGCAGGTTCACTTTCTCGCAGTCAGCTAACCCCGGGCCATTTGATCTCCTCCCCGCAGGGTTCTTAAAGCTGAGGGGTGGTCCCATACTGCTGGCAGAAAGGCATTTTTCTCCTAACTGCCTACTTTTTAACAGATTGACTTAGGGTCCAACCAATTTGCAGCACAGTAACAAGCGGGGAAAAAAATAAAAGCACATAGTCACACATGTACACATTTTATAGATTTGCTAAAGACATAGTTTGAAGTTGATTTCTATTTGGACATTCCAAGCCAACCGAGAACCTCTCAGGTTTTTTGACATCTACTGGCATAACTGCTAATTGTTGACTTTCCTGTGAGTCTTTTTTAATTCCCTCAAAGCTATAGGCTCATGCAACTTCTCTGAGAATCTGAAATGTATCATCTGGGTGAGTTTGAAAGGCAGTCACCATCCTGAAGAAAACAAGCATGTGAATAGTCCTAGTAGAAAAAACTCACACTTTCCAGTATCATATATTAATGGGTAAGATGCCTTAAAATTATTTATGGTGATTGGTGTTAGATTCTGAAAGCGTGGCTATGCCTGTGACTCTCAGAAGGCAAAGCCTCTTCATCCACTCTGGGAGCACAAATTGACAGAGATAGAGGGGCAACACAAATTTGAAATGGAAATGATGCTTGTGATTACCATCTGGCAATACTTATTACACAACATAGCCCAGAATGTCACAGAACAAATATCTTAGCCCAAGAAATGCATTCAGATCAGGAGCAGCTGGTTGGGGTGTATGTTCCCCCATTACAAAACCCACAGAGCTCAGCAAGTCCTGGATGGTACCTCCCACTGGGTGTGCTTCCTCCCTGGAGAAGCAGGTTAAGGAAGGGTAGACAAATAATCATCAACTTCCTATCCCATGAGCAAGCCAGCCAGGGGTCCTTTTGTACTTGAAAAGCAACCTGCCCCCTTTTGTTTTCACTAGTTGTAGAAAATTATTTTAGAAATGAGCTCTCACTGTGTCACCCAGGATAGAGTACAGTGGCTATTCATAGGCACGATCATAGTGCACTACAGCCTGGATCTCCTGGCCTCAAGCAATCCTCCAGCCTCAGCCTCTTAAGTAGCTAGGATTACAGGTGCACACCACTAAGCCCATCCTGCTCCATTTTGTAACCCCTAAAGCATCTGTTGCTAAAGATAGATGTCTGTGAAAGAGAGAGCTCCAGCCAGGACCATAGTTCAGAGTGTCCAGGCTCAGTTTCCAATCACACATGACTGTAAGGCACTCCTTCACCGATTCATCTTCCAGACTCAAGGATGAAGAGCTACTATAATAGAGGAAGATGAGAGTGGTGGACTGCTTCCCAGACAGAAAGTCTTACAGGACCATATTGCCCTTTGCTCAGGCTCCATTACCACTGAGATGCCTGGAACCTTGGATGGTAGTTGGTTTCACAGGGAGGGCCTTTGATGTGGTACGCAACTGTTTCTCTGAAACCATCATAGTGCATTCCTTTTCTTTTTCTTCAGAGAAACACAGCAGAAGGCATAGCAAGTCCATGCCCATCCCTTCTTCCCAGAGGTAACAATAAGCTGGTGAATATTTCAGCAGCCCTCTGGCCATGCCTCTTTTGACTTCTGCACAGGACTAAACAAGTGAGAACAAAATCAGGAAAAAAAAGTTGGTGCACACACAGACCTTGTCTTCTATGATAACTCAGAAAAAAAGGAGAAAGTAAGGAGTAGAATTATGCAAACGCACTCATCCATTTTTAGAAACTTTTTCTGTGTATTTCATATCAAACTATAATTTATTAACAGGGTAATATACAAATCACAAGTATCTAAGTGGATTTTGACAACTGCACATACTGCTGTAACAATCTTCCAGTTAGTCATTATTTTTAAGTGCTCAGATTTCTAAAAGTAACATGAACAGGCTAACCTAGTTTCTCCATTGTTCTCAAGTGAACCTGTAATTTTTTTTCTTTAAAAGTCAGATATTGGAGAAGTTAATAAAACAGAGAAAGGATAACAACCTCCTGTTTCTTCATTGGCCGAGAGTTTTATGAGCTTGAGCTAGGTAAGAACCCACCCTTCAGAAAGAAATCAGATTTTTGAGTAAGCCAAAGTTTCTTTAACTTTTGGTATTATATAATTTTTTTTTTTAAGGCAGAGTTTCGCTCTTGTTGCCCAAGCTGGAGTGCAATAGCATGATCTCGGCTCACTGCAACCTCCGCCTCCAGAGTCAAGTGATTCCTTCCTCAGCCTCCTAAGTAGCTGGGATTACAGGCACCTGCCACCATGCCCAGCTAATTTTTGTATTTTTAATAGAGACGGGGTTTCACCATATTGGCCAGGTTGGTCTTGAACTCCTGACCTAAGGTGATCCACCCACCTCAGCTTCCCAAAGTGCTGGGATTACAGGCATGAGCCACCACTCCCGGCCAGCTTTTGGTATCATAGAAGTCTTGAAACAAGTCATTTTTTTTTAAATACCCTTTCTACTTTTTAATTGAATTTCCAATAATTTTTATTTGACCCATTTCCTCTTCCCAACCTATTAAGAAAACAAAATCTTAAAAAGAAAAGTCTGAAGAACTCTGAATGCTACTAATTTCACAAATAAATATTTTTGATGTGCAGTTTTGATTCAAGATGGCACTGAATTTTAGGCAGCGCCCAGGATGGAGTGAAGTGTTGCAATCTTGGCTCACTGCAACCTCCACTTCCTAGGTCCAAGTGATTTTCGTGCCTCGGTCTCCCAAGTAGCTAGGACTACAGGTGCGTGCCACCACGCCTGGCTAATTTTTTTTCTTGTATTTTCAATAGAGACGAGGATTCACCATGTTGGCCTGGTTGGTCTTGAACTCCTGACCTCAGGTGGTCCCCCCGCCTGGGCCTCCCACAGTTCTGGGATTACAGGTGTGAGCCACTGCAACTGGCTCTTTTCCTTTTTAATTCCATCAGTGTCACTTTGATGGGCAGGTTCTGGGCATGCTCAGCTGTGCAGTCCACGATTTGCAATCAATCAAGGGCAACATGGTTATAGGGTTAACTTTCAGCCACGTACACCAGGCTTCAATCCCAACTCTACCACTTACGTGCTATGTGACCTTGGCCAAGTTGCTGACCTCTCTGTACCTTCATTCTTTCATCTATTAAAATGCCATTTTTAGAATCTACTAATAAATTTTTTATAACACATTCAGGATTCTGGAACTCATTCAGAGTTCTTGATACTTATCAGGATCAAGGAAGGGCAAGGACAACACTTACTTCATGAACTATTTTAACAATTAAATGAGTTTATACAGCTGATCCTCTTAATTCTGTGTTTGTGATCTTGCCTACTTGCTAACATTTATTTGTGACTCCCAAATCAATACCTAGGATACTTTCATGGTCATTTGTGGACACGTGCAGAGCCACAAAGCATGTGTGTCACCAGCACGCATGTTCCCAGCTGTGGTAGAACGAGGTGACACTCTGATCTATTATTTCAGCTCTCAGCTTGTAAACATGTCTTTTTCAAAAAGTACACACGTGCAGTAAGTGTGTACTAAATAGACTATTTAATACAGGCATGAGCCACTGTGTCTGGCTGGAGCCTCATCTCTGAGAATAAACTAGAGTGAATGGAAATTGTCAGATCCAATGTCTGGCATATTGTAGACATCCAATACACACTGGGATGACCTTCCTTCTTGTTGGTTCAGCTCTGACTGCTATTTCCCACTTTCTTCTTTTATCTACGAAAGTGGCATTCACTCAGAAGGGATTGGATTATTTTCTAGCAGGGTGGAAAGTTAGAACCAATCTACTCACCTTCCTTCTCCTTTTCCTCCCACTGGCTGGGCTCACAGGTTGGTGTAGAACATACAAATGCAAGGGCACCTGGTCTCACTGTCCTTGTGGTTTCTGCAACTCAGGGACACCTGCCACAGGCTGCATTGTTGGTTAGAATGGGAACCGGGAGGGAAGCACTCCTTCCTTGGGTCTGATGTCAGCCTTCCTTGGGAACTCCATCTGGAGCCCCTGGAGCTTTTGTAGATGCTATAGGTGGGTTGAGTAAATGCACGCAAGCCAGGTGGGGAGCACAGGTGCCAGAGCACAGGTGGTCACTGCCTTCTGGGCGTCCTCCACTACCAGCTGCATCTTTCCCAAGATCATCCACAGGCCCTTCAGGCTCCATCTGTTCGCCACTGTTCAGAATGCAGGCCCCAAGTCCCTGGGCAACAAGTCTACTGGAGGATAAGCTGTCCTTAATGAGAAGACCATTCAGCCTTCTTCCTTTCCTCCCCTTCCATCACAGACGCTTGGTCCAAAGCTGCCCCTTCCTGTTCCTTTCCATCCTCTCCTCCAACTCCTACCCCATCTCCAAAGTTGAAGTTTCTGTCCAGTTTGTTTTGGGTTATTTCTAGCCTTTGTCATTCATGTCATTGCTGGATCTGTGCTAAGGGCTCAGCAAATAGGAAAGCTTCCCTTTCTAGTGGCAAAGCCATAACCCTCTGATAAAAGTAATTTCCCTCTGACTCCCTGGTTGTTAACTTGCAAAGAGATGTCAGTTTCCTTGCAGAGCAAGATGAAGTCCCAGATGGCTTCCCTTCTATTCCCCTTGACTGGGTTTGGCCTCAATCAGTGTCCAGAGCTTGTTGAAGTTCAGTCCTGACCATTAGAAGGCAAGCATCATATGATCCATCATCAAAGTACTTTGAAGTCTAGTGGAATTTTCCTAAACTTTGAAGTCTGTTCCATTGCTATCGTCCCCTGATTGAAGAATGAGGACAACTATGTTGGATTGGAGAGAGCTGAAAGGCAATTCACAAACACGTGGATGATACTACCTGACATTTCTTGAGTGCTTACTCTGTGTCTGGCTCTGTTGTGTTATATATGAGTGAATTCATATACTCTTTTGAACAATCAAGGAATTAGGTGCTATTAGAATTAGGTATAATTCTCATTTTATGGGTGACAATATTGAGACATGGAGGAATCAAACAATTTGAATGTTGGCTCAAAGCTTAGAGGCAGCAGCAGCAATCAGAAATCAAATTAAACATCCCCAGAGCTAGGCCTCCTAGCCCCCATGCTGGGCTGGGCTCTACATTGCATTTTTGCAGCTGAGATACCATTGAGTCTTAAGAGTTCCTGAGGCCCTGGGAACAGCCAGGAGAGTAGGAGGTACCAGGTTCATGGGGCACCAAATTAGCCAGTCTGTACCTCCCTTCCCCAGCATCTGCTGCAACCACAGCTCTCCTGCTTTTATCCGGTATAGACTGTGGACTTCCATGTAAGTCTTAACTTGAAAGGAGGGGTCCAAAGGAAGTATGTAGCTTACCAGACTGAGTTCCATCGGACAGAAACTGTTAGATTAGTGTTCCTAACTCTGGCAACTAGTCGGAGGCCTGGAAAGGGGTTGCGGCCTAACGACTGCTGGATGAGCAAACAGGGAAGTTTCCTACCCCTGCCTTCCTTTCCTTTTTAGAGATGAAGAAACGAGGCTGGGCATAGTGGCTCATGCCTATAATTCCAGCACTCTGGGAGGCCAAGGCGGGTGGATTACATGTGGTCAGGAGTTCAAGACCAGCCCGGCCAACATTCTCTACTAAAAATACAAAAAATTAGCTGGGTGTGGTGGTAGATGCCTATAATCCTAGCTACTCAGGAGGATCACTTGAATCCTGGAGGCAGAGGTTGCAGTGAGCTGAGATCACCCCATTGCACTCCAGCCTGGGTAACAAGAGCGAAACTCTGTCTCAAAAAAAAAAAAAAAAAAAAAAAAGAGACAGAGAGAGAAAGAGAGAGAGAGATGGAGAAACAAGCGCAAGGAGAGGAAAAGTGTGACCACCAAGTGGCTGAAGGTAGCCAGCATGACCCTGGAAGTGACTCTGCACTCACTGTGCCCTCAGCCAGCAAACTCCATAGGTTTCAGGGGCCTCACTTGCAAACTCTAGGGTTCGCATTAAGAAACCTCAAGTTCTAGTACACCTCTAAGTTTCTATGAGTCAACAGTCAGGATGCCAGAACTGGGAGCCAGCTCAGCATCAGAGGTGTCAATCACATCTCTTATCTCTTATCTATGATAGGGGAATCCTCTTCTTTCTGCCGGGAGTGCACAAGGCAAGTTGTTCCATGCTCTCTCTAGGAGCTTCCCTGGGGAAAGAATTACTATTTAATTTCTCCAGGAAAGAAATGAACACATAGATAGATAGTGTAATTTCAAGTGTAACTGATCAAGAATGCCTCCTGAGAATGGGACTTTCAAGAAGGTTCTGTCTACAGAGACAATGTCAATGAAAGACTTAGGCCAAAAAGTTACTAAGTACCTACAATAAGGCCCCACTGTTACTCAGGTGGAGACAACAACAAATGCAGAGATACCACCAATCAAATCATGCCCCTCAAACATATCAACACTTAGAGAGTAGACTGGTGGCTACCAGAGGCTGGGGCAGGTAATGGAAGACAGGGAAATAGTAATGGTTAATGGGTACAGAAATAAAGTTAGATGCAATGAATAAGTTCTAGGATTTGATAGAACAACAGGGTAACTACAGTCAGCAATAATTTGTTGTATATTTTGGATTAACTGAGAGAATACAATTGGAATTCTTACAACACAAAGAAATGACGAATACTTGAGGTGATGGAAACCCCATTTATCCTGATGTGATTATACACATTGCATGCCTGTATCAAAATAGCTCATGTAACCCATAAATATATACATCTACTATGTATGCATAAAAAATAAAAATTAAAAAGAATAACATGCAGACTGGATGTGGTGGCTCTCGCCTGTAATCCCAGCACTTTGGAAGGCTGAGGTGGGTGGAGTTCGAGGTCAGGAGTTCGAGGTCAGGAGTTCGAGACCAGCCTGACCAATATGGTGAAACCCCATCTCCACTAAAAATACAAAAAGTAACCAGGCGTGGTGGCTCACGCCTGTAGTCCCGGCTACTCAGGAGACTGAGGCAGAAGACTCACTTGAACCTGGGAGGTGGAGTTGCATTGAGCCGAGATCACACTACTGCACTCCAGCCTGGGAAACAGAGGACTCCATCTCAAAAAAACAAAAAACAAAAAAAGAATAACAGCATGCAAGACAGATAACCAGCCCTTTTCAAAGGCATTGAAATAATTTTTTAAATTCTTTCTTTTATAAACAGGATTTAAGCAGGTGCAGTGGCTCACAATGTAATCCCAGCACTACAGGAGGCTCGGGAAGGACGATTTCTTAAGCCTGGGAGTTTGAGACAAGCCTGGGAGTTCGAGACCAGCCTGGGCAACAAAGCAAGACCCTGTCTCTAAAAAATAAAAATAAAAACAGGATTTAAAATGGGATTCTTTCCATCTTAGTGTTGGCTAAGATTCCTGTATTAATTTTCTGTGGCTGATGTTACAAATTACCCCAAACTAGGTGGCTCAAATCAATAAAAATTTATTTTTTCCCAGTTCTGGCATCCAGAAGTCCCAAATCAGTATCCCTGGGATGAAATCAAGGTGTCTACAGGGCCACGCTGCCTTGGGAGGCTCCGGAGGAGAATTGATTCCTCGCCTCTCCCAGCGTCAGGTACTGCCAGCATTCCTTGACTCGTGGTTGCAGGACATTCATCTCTGCCTTTGTGCACCTTGCCTCCTCATCTGTGTGTCAGCTCTCCCTCTGCTTCCCTGTTCTAGGGATACTTATGATTTCATTAAGAGCCCACCCAGAATAATCCAGGAAAATCTCATCTCAAGATCTATTACTGGGGCAGCCCTGGAGAAACACCTGAAATAGCTCATTATTTTCTTTAGCAGTAGATAGTTGAGAAAGCTCAGTATTATTATTTTTTTCCACTCTGTCGCCCAAACTAGAGGGCAGTGGGTAACTTTTGTATTTTTAGTAGAGATGATGCTTCCCTATGTTGCCCAGGTTGGTCTTGAACTCCTGATCTCAGATGATCCACAAATATCATTTCTTAAACAGCTTCTTTTATTCTCTGGATCTCTTGGTGTGCTAGCTTGAAAGGACTCCTGATCAGAAACCTTCACCAGTTATGAGAGGAAGATAAAGCCTGCTCAAACCCAGAACAAACCAGAACCAGCAACTCCTTGTTGCCTTTAGGTCACTGACATATCATTATAATACTAAAAGATTCACCCATGGAAGAAAATGACCACCATTTTCTGAACATGCTTTGTATGAAGAGGCATGTTTAGGATTTGCACCTGCACATACTTACAAACCTCCCAAAGCCACAGCTAATGCCTTAAAATCCCCCAGCTTCCCACAGCTCGGGGAATAGGAGGTATCTTGGAATCAAGAGTTCCCTCCTCCTTTTCTGGCCAGAGAATAAATCCTGCTTGCCTTTTACCAATAGGGTATTCTTTCCTTGTGACCAATACAAAGTAGGGAAAGAACTCAGGTTACCAGTGAGAGTTGCTCAGTTTAACCACACCTTTTGCCGTATAAAGTAATATTCATAGGTTGTGGGGATTAGGACCTGTAATGTTTGGGGAATGTTTTTCATTCTACTATGGCTCCCAGAGGCCAGTAGCAAACCACCAGGAGCCAGGCTAATGCCAGACTCAAAACACATCAAAGGGGTTAAAAAAAAAAAAAAAAGAGTCAAATGCCATCACCTACCTAATGCACAGCAGGGGACACTGAAGAGGCCCAAACAGGGGTCATCAGGACAAGTTTCCTCCCATACCCACAAAGGAGGAGAGGGGACCTTTTCTCATTTTTCCCCTCCCACCAGGCTATGTAAAGTGCTACCAGGAACAGAGGGGAGAGGGTAACCATTTTTAACTTGATTTGCATCTTCCAAAAACTGTGCAGACTGCAGACACTGGCACTTGATTTCTTTCTGGGGAAAAGTAACAGCAGAGGCTGTGAACACTGGCCTGAGCTAGAAGAACCCAGTGAGAGAAGGGTGGGACTGCTATGGATGGAGAACAGTCACTTATGAGCCACACAGCAGGCCATGCAGGATCCTGCCAGCACAGATGGCTTCCTGGAAGGCACATGACCCAACAGAGGGACCGACACACAGAGGTCCCAAGATGGAGAGATGAATCTTCATAAAGCTGCTCACTCAGAGGATGGCACTGCCCACATCAAGAGATCCACAATCAGAAAGGTCCTGGAAGGGAGAAATGCAGAAGTGGTCGTCTCTACACCCTGTGTCTGATCCATATCTCATGACAGCTGTGCCCACCAACAAGGACCTTCTGATTCCCTCCCATTCCCCCCTCCCCTCAGCTCCAGCCCCAGAGAAGCCAGAATCAATGTCTGCAGGCAGCAGGAGGAGGAAGAAAACTGCAGTCTCAGGTCTTGAGCCTGAGGCAGGCACATAACAGAAGAGGAAAAGAACTTTGGCTTTAAATAAAGCTTTCTGTTTTGATGCCTATATTAGCTTGGCCATTTTATTTATTGAAATGCTTAATTTCCAGAAGAAGACTTATCTTGGGTTTTAAAGAACCTGGAAGACTTTTTATCACCAATAGCAACAAAGTAATTTGATTTGCCTGATTTTTCATCCAACATTGCAGAATGAACAAAATTACAAAATGGATTCTAATGCATCAGAGAGAGAGAAAATAAGGTTGTTTTCTGCATGTACCTTATCAAGCCTAGTTCATTCATTGCATTTCTTTTGATTTCTTTTGATCATTCTATCTCTTTTTATTATTTAGGCCAGAAAATTATATTTTGCTAATGTTTCTAAGCCACTAGGCAATACTACTATCAGTATGTGGACCAGCCAGAGCTTCTCATGGCTTTCTATTTTCAAAGATGAACTGTAAAAATCACCTTCACAATGTATGTCCCTAAGCCATAGACTACAAGGATTTCTGGGTCAGTGGGGAGTGCCCGTGGTTCCACAATTAGCTGAACCCCTGACCTCACCACTTAACGAGCTGCAGTTCATTTGGCTTCTAAATGCCATCCAGCTGGTCGATGTCAGTTTAGATACAGCATTTTTCTCCAGCCTGGGAACAAAGGTCACTGTTTTCCTCATTCTTCCGGTGCCTGGGAATCCCCTGTCTTTTCTCACCCTTTGTAGGTGCTACAAATGTGTTCATCTCTACATTGATCTGCTCCTATGGTAAGCAGCCCTCACAGTTGGAGCAGATAAAGACAGACAAGAATGGAATAAAAGAGTTTTACGCCAGGCTTCCCTCTTCTGTTTCTCTTCTTTGTAGATGCAGGCCGTGAACGTGAAATTTGAATCAAGGTGATAAACAGAATTGAGGTTTCCCACAGTCTCTGGTGGGCCCAGGCACCTCATTTCAGGTGTTGTCCTTGCAATAGCCCAGAACACAATCTGAACACATGGAAATGGCACTGGGTTAGACATCAAGAGACCTGCCATGTGGTCTTGGCTAAGCGCCCTATTATTTCTGTGCCCTATGGGCATGTGAAGGCCTCCTGACCTATCTAAAATGGCTGTGAGAAGCAAGTGAAGCAGGCTTGTGGAAGTGCTCATACACATTCGCTAGCAGGCAGACAGTCGATTTTCCATCATTTTACTGGACGTGGTGATGAGGTGCTCTGATTCCTCCATTAAAGATGATGGATTGAACACACTCATATTGGTCCACTCCTATCTGTGTCCCCAGTAAAATAAAGGTAGAAGGTTTCAATAAGGGCATGAAGTCACTAGGAGAAAGAGATTGGGACTCAAGGTCATATAACAGATACGTGTGTGTAATACACATACATGTCTATAATTTTTTTTTTTGAGACAGAGTCTCACTCTGTCACCCAGGTTGGAGTGCAGTGGCACGATCTTGGCTCACTGCAACCTCTGCCTCCCAGGTTCAAGCAATTCTTCTGCCTCAGCCTCCCAAGTAGCTAGGACTACAGGCACGCACCACCACACCTGGCTAATTTTCATATTTTTAGTAGAGACGGGGTTTTACTATGTTTGCCAGGCTGGTCTGGAACTCCTGACCTCATGATCTACCTGCCTTGGCCTCCCAAAGTGCTGGGATTACAGGTGTGACCCACTGTGCCCGGCCCATGTGCATGATTTTTTTTTAAAGCAGAAGAACAAATGATCACTGGCAGAGTACATTCTAGACAGATGCATTCTAAGTCAGCCTATGGGAAAAGCTGAGATGCCATTCAGTTTACATCCAGATCCTTGAAAAGCCTTTGGAATGGATAGCATGGGGACCTTTGGCAGGGAGGGCAAACTAGGAGCTTAAAAGAAGACAATTGGTGAAAAGTCTTTTTTAAAAACATTTCGATACACAGATCCCCTTCCTAACTCTGCAATGATAGTTAAGTGTCCCTCCTCTGCCTGTCCCTTGCAGAAAATTTGAGGCCTTTTCTCTAGGAAGGACCGAACAGATCATCCACAAACCGTGGAACAACAGACCCAGCTAAGGGCAAGAGTACTTGGTTGAAAACAGGGGAATTAACAGAAGTATCCTTACTCTTCCTCTTCCACTCTACTAGAATGCTGGAATCCAGGGTGACCCAATCCAGCCAGGAGATAGAAGATGATTCTCTTGGGGAAAGTTATCAGCCTGAGAGGAGACTCAAAGATACCAATGCTGGAATTTCCTGAGGAAGTGTTCAGTGAAGCCAGCAGAGACAACCTCCCTCTCCCCACTTATGCAGTTTCCAGTCTGCTTTTTGTACCTCTCAGACACCCACATGCAAATAGCCAAAGATCACAGAACATCTGAGGCAGATTCCAGAAAGGATAAATGAAAAAGCAACTCGAAGTAAACAGAACTATGCAAGAACATGAGATTATACCTCACCCCACCAATGAAAACAAACAAACAGACAAAAAACCAACAATCATTATTACTCTCAGAGAGATAACAGATTCTACAACTTGGTAACAAGAGTAGAGTTGTTTAAGAAAGGAAAAAGTACTCACGTGGTGAACATATTGCATGGTTCAGCTATTTATACAATAAACAGCACTTACACAGTCCAAATAACATAATCCACTCTGATATAATCAAAAGTATGTCAGAAGTGAAGTATTTTCCATATGGGAAGGTAAGACCCAAGACTTCCAGTGAAAAAAGCAAAAGTCACATTATAAACAATAATAGAGACAGGTATCAATAGCTAAAATAATTAAAAGTGATCAACTTGAGGCTGAGGGAATAGATCAGGTGGGGCATAAGAAGGGGACTGATAGACTGATATTTTTGGTAATGAGCTTTGGAGAACTATTTGACTCTTTAAATTAGGTATATTTCAGCCAGGAGCGGTGGCTCATCCCTGTAATCCCAGCACTTTGGGAGGCCGAGGCAGGTGAGTCACTTGAGCTCAGGAGTTTGAGAACAGCCTGGCCAACATGGTGAAACCCTGTCTCTACTAAAAATACAAAAATTAGCCAGGCAGGGTGACGTGCACCTGTAATCTCAGTTAGTCGGGAGGCTGAGGCATGAGAATCTCTTGAACCTGGGAGGTGGATGTTGCAGTGAGCTGAGATTGTACCACTGCACTCCAGTCTAGGCAACAGAGCAAAACTCTGTCTCAAAAAAATAAAATAAAATAAAATGTATATTTCATGTTTTAAATAAAATGTAAATTATGAAAGAGCTTCGCCTCTGAAATCAGATTGTCTAGATTAGTAACTGGTTCTCTTCACTGGCTCCCTGAAAAAAGCCCTGGAAAATCAAATTCTATGCACCTCTATCTAGTTCCTCTTCTGTTTAGGTGAGATAGTAAAATTATCACCTTATAGAATAATTGTTAGGATTAAATGAGATCATTCATGTAAAGCACATAGCTTGGAACCTGATATACAGCATATGATCAGGACTACTTGCTGTTGTTCTCACTGATGTTTTTCCAGCCCCAGAGATCTGATTTAATTGGTCCAAGATGTGGCCTGGATATAAGGAGTTTTCAACTCTACCCAGGTGATTGTAAGGTACAGCAATGGTGGAATACCAGTGGCCTGCAGCCTAGAGGAAGCTTCCACACAGAACTGGGTGAGGATACATGATTACTGCCGCAAAATAGTTGATTCCAGATGTTTCCTTGCCAGTCATTCCACTTCAGCCCTACACCATCCAGACGATAAGGAAGTGGGGTGTTAACACTACAGTACTCCTCATTTTATGAGTTACCCAGCTGAAAAAGTTGACTGTAAGCAGTTATCAAAATTGAACCCCATATACTCCCTGAATTAGGTTTGATTTCAGAGATAAATTCTTACAGGAGAATGCTGACTCTAAGATATACTAAAACGCAGGCTTAAGAATGTAGCAAAAAATTTAAGAGCACACAATTTAACAAGAGACAATGATATGAAAAATATGAATAATCTCCATATTTGTGTTTGGTTCAGCTATTGGCATCTTGAAAGTCCATAGTTTGAACCGGTATCAAAAGCTTAGGTGGGGGGAACCAATGTATTTCATTTTTAGACATTTTACAGATCTGCCCCCAAATTCCCAGGTTTAAAAATGTCGGTTTTCCAACACAACTCAAACTAGCCTATGCAAAAGAGGGAATTAATAGGTTCTGGTAGCTGGGAAGGCCTCTGTTGTTATCAGCAGAATGAAGAGAAGAACAGCTGGGACCAGCACCTAGAATGCCAGGATTGCAACTCATGGCACTCATTAGGTTTCGGGGGCCACTCAGTGTTTCAGTTGAGCATTTCAGGTTTCGGCTACACAGTGATGAAAATTATGACATCAACAACAAACAGAAGTATGTATATATATATATAGAGAGAGAGAGAGAGAGAGCACAAAAATTACAAAAAAAAAAGTAGCTATGTTAGAAGACAGAGCACTGTGTGAGTGGAGAAGAGGGGTGTGATGGAGTCAGGGAAGGCCTTACTACTAAGTTGACATTGAATAAAAGCCTGCAGGGGGTGAGGGGTGAGCCCTGCTGTCTTGCAGGGAGGTAGAACAGTCAATACAAAGACATGAAGCTGGGAACGTGCATGTTCTGTTCAAGGAACAGTGAGAGGGACCATGAGCACAGGTGGACAGCAGGTTGCAGGGAGTGGTAAACTACCATAAGGCATTGGCTTTTACTCTGAGTGAGATGGGTATCCTTTGGAGAGTTTGAGCAGAATATAATGACTGTTTCAAAGCTCTCTGGCCAAGCAGACAACAACCAAATGACCTCTTTGCTGTATGGAAAGTAGCCTAGGTGGAAGCAAAGAACAGAGCAGGGAGGCCAGGTAAAACACTGCTGTTGTTTTCCAGGAGAGACTCTCTGCTCTCTGGACTTAAGATTGTCAAAGTGGGGCTGGTGAGATGTCATCACGTCGTCAGAATTTGGTTCTCTTTCAAAGGTGGTGATGAAAGGCCTTGCTGATGAATTTCACATGGGGTTGGGGGAGAGCGAGAAGTTGCGGTCGACTCCACACTCCCAGAACTCTCTCACCATGCATCTTCATGGCTGCCTGCATTTATCTTTTATCCCTGCCACCTGTCTCTTGGCTTCATTCCAAGTCTCTCCATGTCAGGCAATAACACGGTGTCCAAGAGCCCCAAATTCACAGCCTCCTATATAGCAACCATGGATGTTTACTTTATATTTAATCAGACCTTGGCAAGACCCAGTTGCCCCTTGGGGCAATCACTAATGTCAGGACAGAATGATTGGTCAAACCTGAATACATACCTACCCCTGTGGCCAGGGAAGCAGGCAGGTTTCTGGAGTTGGTGAATTAGGAAAAGTTTTCTTGGCAAGCAAAAAAAAAAAAAAAAAAAAACAAAACAAAATTACCATTGTCTCACCCCTTCCCCCGCAACTACAACCCAAGTTGTTTTCCCTTTGAGTTCAGTCCTCTTCCCTTGGACCCTGAAGATTCTACCCCAAACCCAGAGCATCTTCCAATATGGGGAACTCACTCACCTCAAAAGGAATATCACTCTTTCAGTATGGAACAAGAAGAGCTCAAGTTCAAAGCCCCAGGAATTCTAAATCTGGCTTCAGGACTCAAGTTAGCCTGTCACTCAAAAGCAGGTGGAACTGGAAAAGAAGGAGAGCGAGGTTTTTCCCTAACTGCAGAAAAGCTCTTCCATCCTACACCAGCGTAATTGTTGAAAGAGAGTCTCCTTTAAATGCTTTAGCCAAAAGCTGGATGAAGAGGCACTTCCAACCAGTTTTTTTATCCTGAGATGTTTTAGGGCAAGACACACCTGTATTTTTTATCTTACCCAGGGCTTACTGAGCTCTTTGTCAGTTGAGAATTCTTGGCCTTAAATCAGCTGCACCACTAGCGTTTGTATGTGTTGGAAAAATCCTCTCTGCTGAAGAACTGAGAAAGTAGTCCATGGTCTCAAAGTAATGACACATTGTGGCAATACAGGATCTTGAAATGTGTGTGCAAAATGTGGCAGGGGCTCGTGTGCTGTGGTGCTGGCCGCTGGGCCACATTAACACTCAGTGACTTACCCGTGCCCAGAGTCTCATTGCCGGTCCCACTGTGGCTGCCATGCCCATCCTTCCTTTTAGAACACCTGCTCCCACAGTCCCTGAGAAAGAACTGCTCTGTGTTGACAGTTCCCCCGCTATCCCAACCACCTTGGGCTGTTTACAGTAAATACTGCACACTAGTGAGGTCTTATTGATCTCTTTTTTTCCCAGACACCCTCCCGGCCCCTCCCACCTTGCTCTCATTTCTGTGTCTGCCACCTGGAAGCAGCTAAGGTGGCTCTGCTTGCTTTTCTGCATACCAGAGGCAATGATAATATTTACCGTGGCAGTTGGAGGACTTTGCTGCAGTCTTCACAGCTCTGGCACTCAGATTGTGGTGAGATCCAGGGAGAGCCAGAAGTGGGGCGCCCAAGTGTTCACTTCTGGCTCAAAGTCAAGGTGTCATTCTGCATTAAAGCCCCCCAGTGTGGCCATTCGGAGCGTGGTAATCAAGGAACCCCTAGATGTTTCCAAAACTGGATTGGGTATCCCTCTAAGCATTCTGAAAGGTTGAATTTTCTCTTGGATGAGAGTTACAGAGGGGGATTAGCAGACAGGCTGAATTAGATAAGTTATCCCCAAAACAGATTCATGTATTCCAAAAGGAATAAAGATGATCCATTAAGGCACAGAAGAAAATATTATCACTTATTTATTTTTCTTTTTAAATATAATTTTTGTATATGTCTCAAAATATATTAGTACAGAATTGTGTCCTTTAAAAATGAATATACAGCAATTGAGGTTACATGCTCAAATTATTTTTAATGCTTTCAGCAACTGAGCAAAACTATTTGAAGACCATTAAGTTAGGAGATGCCTAGGCTCTTTTCTCACACTGAAACTCTGTGGTTCTGTAGTTTTATGTTCTGGGACAAATTCTGCCGTGATAGACCTGAGAAGAGGAGAGAGGACAAAACTGACAATTAAGATAACTCGTCTCTGTTGGGTGCGGTGGTTCACACCTGTAATCCAGCAGTTTGGGAGGCTGAAGTGGGCAGATTACTTCAGGTCAGGAGTTCGAGACCAGCCTGGCCAACATGGTGAAACCTGGTCTCTACAAAAAATGCAAAAGTTGTCTGGGCATGGTGGTGAATGCCTATAGTCCCAGCTACTCAGGAAACTGAGGCAAGAGAATCACTTGAACCCTAGAGGCAGAGATTGTAGTGTGCTGAGATCATACCACTGCACTCCAGCCTGGGCGACAGAGTGAGACTCTGTCTCAACAACAACAACAAAAAAAGACAACTGGTCTCTCAGTGGTAACCAGATTCTGTAGTCTTTCTGTTAACTGGGACTCTTGATCCTCCTGGCCTCCTGGAAGCTGGGATCATGACCAGCCCTTGAGATGGAGGTGAGGGAGTTTATAGGCACAGGACAGAGGATGGGCTGGTTGTTGCCCCTTAGAGCCATCCAGGGGCTCCCTCTTTTCTGAGGGTGCAGCTTCAGCAGGCATTAGTACCAGGCTGGATCTGATACAAAGAAAATGATGGCTTCTAGTCTTAGAGACTGTGCCACCTAGATGGCATCATCTTCATCCCAGTTCTGTTGAGGATTTTTACCTGATACAGGTCATGTTATCTCTAGCCTTAAAGTAAAAAGGTTAGCAGGAATTTCTGATGTCACAGAAAAAAATTTAAAAATAAAATTATTGTTGCATCACTTTTCTTTTTACCATTATTCATTCCACCTGCCCGCTTTCTTCTGAGGATGCATGACCAACTAAGCTCCTCTTTCCCCCATGCAGTACATCTTGCCAGTGACCCCATTCCATTCAGCAATCATTTCATAAAGAACCTCTTGGGAGTGTGAACCTTCACTTCAGTTGCTCACCATTTGATATGATTTTGTGGTGTCCTCACCCAAATCTCATCTTGAATTATAGCTCCCATAATCCCCACCTGTTGTGGGAGGGACCTGGTGGGAGATAATTGAATCAAGGGGGCAATTTCCCCATACTGTTCTCATGGTAGTGACTAAGTCTCCCGAGATCTGATGGTTTTATAAAGGGAAACCCCTTTCCCTTGACTCTCATTTCCTCTTGTCTGCTGCCTTGTAAGAGATGCCTTTGCCTTCTCCCATGATTGTGAGGCCTCTCCAGCCACATAAAACTGTGCTGTGAGTCTCCATTAAACCTCTTTTTCTTTATGAATTACACAGTCTCAAGTGTGTCTTTATCAGCAGTGACAAATACACCATCCCCTGCATTTCACCTATCTTCCCAAACTTCTGCCTGGGAAATTCTTACTGACTATTTTAAAAACACAGCTTACACATCACCTCTTGCAGAAGCCTTTTCTGCTTCCTTATACACCATCCAAACAAACTAATCACTCCCTTCTTTACACTGTCTGCGTGTGTGTCTTTCATGGCATCGATGATGTTTGGTTGCATGGATACATTGATATGTCTGTCTCCTTCTGCTGGTCTGTAAACCCATTCTTGGCCAAGCCTGAAACCCTTTCTACCATCTCCTAGCACAGTGCCTGGAACAAAGCAGGACCTTAATAAAGTGAGTGAATAAAGGAAGGAAGGAGATCTGAAGCCAGCTACTCTTGGTCTTCTCGTGGGTTCAACAGAGCTTAGCCAGCTGCAGAGGTAACAACAATGACAACAAAGCTAGCATTTATTGTGTGCTTCCCTTTGTTCTCAGTGAGAAACCAATTAAACATATAACTGGTTGAGTGGAGACCACCAGACCAATTAATTATATACTCTGTTCACTAAGAAGCAGCAGCCCTTCTCCCTACTTACTTGGAAAGTATGCTACAGGATAAATGACAGTACCCTACTGTCTTGGTTCTAATTGCCAGACTGTTTCTCAGGCTCATTTCTGTCTTCTAATCAAAGTTTATGTACATCTTTGTTCCTGGATCTTAGGAATTCAAACCTTGCACCAGGAGCAGTGACATGTTCTTGCTCCTAGAAATTTATTGTAAAATTTCCAGTAACAAAAAGACTAAGTCTAATTGAAATACATTTTTTTTTTCTTTGTGATGCGGTCTCACTCTGTTACCCAGGCTGGAGTGCAGTAGTGCAATCACAGCTCACTGCAGCCTGGACCTCCCAGACTCAAGGGTTTCTCCCATCGCAGCTTCCCAAGTAGCTGGGAACACAGGTTCATGCCACCAAGCCCAGCAAATTTTTCTTATTTTCTGTAGGGATGGGATCTCCCTATGTTGCCCAAGCTGGTCTTGAATGCCTGGGCTCAAGCAATCTGCCTTCCTCGGCTTTTCAAAGTGCTGGGATTACAGGCGTGAGTCACCATGTCTGACCTGAATGCAATTTGTCTACTTTGATTTCTAATTTCTTCATCGGATCCCTCATTCACAACCAGGGAAAATCACACTTTTTCTTTTATATCTGATCTATACCTCTCTCTCTCTCTCTCTCTCTCTCTCTCTCACACACACACACACACACACACACACAGACACACACAGACACACACACACACAGAGCCTGGAGCTACGAACCTTTAATTCCCAGTCCATGAAAGCTTTTGCACAGGTGAGTACTTTACTCTTGGCCTTACAACCAAGTCAGGTCTTACAACCCAAATCCTCCTATTAGCAGCTGCCCAGAAACCGACAGAACCTGGGAGAATAACCTACCCCAGTCTGGCCTCTGCCAAAACTTGCCTTTTCTCCCCCAGTCCCCACTCCCAGACTGACACACCCATCCCAACAATGTATCCATGAAAAAAAATCCTCTTGAAAGGCATGGCAAGCCCCTTTTAATGTTACAGGCATGGCTGTCTTGTAACATTAATATATATCCTTCCCTCTCTGGTTGAAGCTACAATCACCCAGTGCCATCATAGTCTTGCCTGGAAAACTGAAAACCAAGCATCCATGTTCTAAGATCATCAACCATGGGATACCTGTGAGACCCATGATGTTTCATTAAGCCCCTCTGGGTCATTTACAAATTGGGCAAAATTGCATTTTCTCCTCTTTTTCCTTCTTTCTATCTGATCTTCCCATTCTCTTATGATCTCTGCTTCTATCTAAGGCCATTGCGAGAGCAAACAAGATAACATTTGTGAAATGCCTTAAATTCCTCCAAAGGAAGTTTGTCAATTCAAAACACCATTGATTTTTGAGATGTTATTTTTAGTGCTATGCCAATGCTGTTAAAATATTTGCAGCAATGAAAAGAGTTCTGTGGACAGATGGCGACGGTGATACAACGGTATGAATGCACTTGATGCCGCTGAACTGTACACTTAAAGATGGTTAAAATAATAAATTTTACACTATATGTATTTTACCTCAATTTTAAAAATAAATGTATACAGCCACAAAAAAGAATGAGTTCACGTCCTTTGCAGGGACATGGACGAAGCTGGAAGCCATCATTCTCAGCAAACACAGGAACAGAAAAATAAATGCCACATGTTCTCACTCATAAGTGGGAGTTGAACAATGCGAACACATGGATACAGGGAGAGGAACATCACACACCACGGCCTATCAGGGATTGGGGAGCAAGGGGAGAGACAGCATTGGGACAAATACCTAACGCATAAGGGGCTTAAAACATCAATAATGGGTTGATAGGTGCAGCAAACCCCCATGGTACATGCATACCTATGTAATGAACCTGCACATTCTGCACATGTATCCCAAACTTACAGTAAAATGAAAAAGTAAAATAAATGTATAAAAATAAATAACAACAACAACAAAAATCCCTATAGTGTTAAGGCAACTCTGTGCCCCACATTTCTCCTATTTGTGTGCTTGCTTTTGGGTTTTGTGTAGAATTTTCACAGATGATGAGATCAGGGGTTCATCTCACTCCTTCCCATGTAATAGACAACGAATGAATGAGGCCCATTTGAATGAAAGGGCCAACTCCAACATATGTTTCCTGATTCAAGGTCAAATACAGTTGTCATAGAGGAAAGTACCCCATCATCCTATGTATTGTCAGTAGCAACAACCTATGATATTAATAGCATACAATCATAACAAAAATCTGTAAGAAAAGACCCCATCAGCACACCCACCTCGACTGCCCCTGGGAGAAGAGAGAGCTACAGACTGCTACAAGTGCCCAGCTTGGTGCAAGCTTGCAGATCGCCCATCTCCTCCTGAACAGGCACACCCTGCAGCTGTTGCTCTGGGACTGATGGGCAAGGGTGGGCCGCCACCAAAAGCGGACCTGATTTCTGTCCACCTCTCCCTCAGCTTTCAAAGTGACCAGTTCGCCATCTTCTGTCATCTCAGATAACTGAAAGCCAAGTTTCACCCAAGAATGGATACTTTACAACCAGATTATAAACTGTAACCAAGGAGCTCTCCCAGAGGTTGACATAACCTCTAGCTACCTTGGCCCAGTGGCGCCACAGGAACTGGCCCTGGTTCCTTCTGGAGAGGGCTCTCCCTGGAAACCAATGTGCAGAACATGCCGTGTCATCACCAGGGAGGGCAGAGTCCTGGGAAAGAAGGCTCAGCTGCGTGAGTCACAGGAAGACTTCTAGAAAGGCAGAGCAGGAAAGGGCTGTGGTGATCTAGACAAACCCCCTTGTTTTGCAGATAAGGATTGGAGGACCAGGCACTGAGGATGGGTCAGGCCAGCAACCTGCCCAAGCCACCATCCATCAGCTGCATCTAGGAGTGGGCACCACACCATTTACCAGCCAGAGTCCCGCGTTCTTGCCCCAACACCGTCCCACCCATGGCCCGAGAGGCAGAAGGGTACGTTGGAAAAACACTGACTTGTGACCCAGACCCAGCTACACATCCCATCTCCCTTCATGGCTCCAAGGCTTTGGGCAAGTCACTGTCTTTGAGACTCAGTTTCTTCATCTATAAAATGGGCATGATAATTCTCATCTGTCAAGCTTAACATAGGATTAAATTAAACAATGTGTGTAAAGTGTTGGTGCAGTTTCCGGCAGAACAAGTGTCCTACAAGTGGTAGCTATGAGTTCTCACTATCAACATTTCCTTGGTCACTGCAGTTCTCTGTGCATGATGGATTCCCAGTGCCCCGTGGGTCTTGCTTATTAGACTAGGACAGATACAGAGTGCAGAGGGAGGCCACAGATCAGAATGGGGCCGCAGAAAGAGAGAAGGCTTCCCTCGATAGTTGGAGTGCCAGTAGGTATGAGGGACTCCAGGCAGCTGGCTGATGTATGTCCAGGACACTGTGTTCTTCAGGATTATCTGACACCACAATGGAAATTAGATGGCTTCTAGAAAAAAAAAACAAGAACAGCAAAGAATAAAGCCCCTATATTTTGAGACTAGAAAAGAAGTGGCTGCCCTCCTTCAGCAGGCTTCAGAGAGTTGGGCAAATAAAACACACAGCTTGTCCTCCAAGCATACACGAAAGAGCATCTAGGGAGCTCTGTCTCTTTGCTTTGAGAGGGCCATGAGGAAAGCTGGATGGTTGCCTTGCCTCAGGACACAGTAACAGGATACAACTCCGCCAGGGGTCCTCAAAGCGTGGTTCTCAGACCAGGAGCATCAGCATCATTAGTGAGCTTGTTAGAAATGAAGAAACTCCTGCCACATCTTTACCTACAGAATCAGAAACTCTGAGGATAGGCTCCAGGAAAGTGTTTACCAAGCCCTCCAGGCAATTCTTAGCTCTGCTCCATGGCTGCCAATCTTGGCTGTACCTAAGTCAAGGCTACACCCCAGGCCAATTTCATCAGAATCTCTGGAATTGGACCAGGTACCAGCTTTTTTTAAAGCTCCACCAGTGATTTCAATGTGCAGTCAAGCTTGAGTCCCACTGGTTTGGAACAAGAATTTGAATGAATCTATAAGTAATTCATAATCTTTGTTAGAATCGTGCAATGAAAAGCAGTAGCCATCGGCCGGCCGTGGTGGCTCACGCCTATAATTCCAGCACTTTGGGAGGCTGAGGTGGGTGGATCATGAGGGTAAGAGATCGAAACCATCCTGGCCAACATGGTGAAACCCCGTCTCTACTAAAAATACAAAATTAGCTGGGTGTGGTGGCAGGTGCCTGTAGTCCCAGCTACACAGGAGGCTGAGGCAGGAGAATCGCTTGAACCTGGGAGGCGGAGGTTGTGGTGAGCCAAGATGGTGCCATGCACTACAGCCTGGAGAACAAGAACAAAATTCAGTATCAAAACAAAAAAAAAAAAAACAAAAACAGCCATCAACTCTGAATGCTGGGACCTACCACATTTCCTTCTGTTCAGTGTTTCTGTATTACTCCCACCATTATTTCTTCAACTGTTCTGTGCAAATTCTATACCCCAGAGAAGTTTTGAATACACTTTTTACTCCTACCCACTCATCCCCCACTACCACTATTGATTCAATAAAGTTGGATTCACTGGCTTGTGTTAAGGAAGACTGAAGAGGAGCCTCCATTCATTCCAGTCCCTTAGGATGCCATGTGAATTTGCAAATTAGAGATAATTATGTTTCTGACATATGTGTCTCTTTTCTGTTAGATTTTGTCTACAGTGTTCTTGTTATGTTTATGCATTCTATTCAGCTTCTAATTCAGATCAGCACCAAAGCAGGCTAATAAGGCCACCTTTGTTTTATGTTTTCTTCGAACTTTGAAACATGCAAAGGTTCCCCTGGTACTTAACATCAGTGAGAGGGGGTGATTCTCACTAGTGCTTCCTCAGCTGGGGGACCAAGAGGGAAGGATAGGAAAACAGAATTAGTTCTTCTTGAAGTTTTCTGTGGATTATACTGCAAAAAAGCTGGTCAGCAGACTTAGGATCAACTCTTTCACGTCCTAACGAAAGTACTATATTTAAAAATAGGGCAGTAGGATAGTACAAGACGTTGTCATAAAAGCTAGGCTTATGCCCTTAGATTCAGATCAATTACTTGGAAGGTTTAGAACTCTTCCAAGAAGCCCAATTTAGAAATATGTACAGTTTGTGGAGTTAACAATGTTTAGTCTGCCAATATAAAACAAATGTTAATTCACAGAGTATTTCCCAGGGCGCTGTTTTCCACAAAGTCTCCAAGAGTTCTGAAACGACTGCATTGACGCAGGAATGAATATTGAGTATTATTGCCCATGTTTCTCCCCACATATTAGGGTGAAAAATCATTCTGAGTCAGAAACTCAGATGGGCTCCAGGAAGCTGTTTACCAAGCCCTCCAGGCCTTTCTTAAGCACACTGCAGTTTGAGAACCACTGACCTAGGCTGTGTCTCCCAAGCTCTACTCAGCGTCTGCGAATCTCCGCTGCACCTGAGAAGTCAAAGCTACGCCTCAGGCCAATTAAATCAGAATCTCTGGGAACTTTTCTGTTTTAGCACAGAAAGTCCCACATCCCAGGAAACCCTTCTGTCCCAGACAAACTGAGACAGTTGGCCACCCTTTGTATCCCCAGATCTGCTCGCCCACCATCTTTCTTTTTTTTTTTTTTTGGTTCATAAATCATTTCTGTATATGATTCATGCACTACCTCATCTCAGAACATCAGCACTTGTGCTTAGAAAGAAAACACACGCACACACACACACACAGTCACTAAACATTCCCAGTTCCTTCCTCAAATGTTACTGCAAATATATTCATGTATTTCTTTTAAATTTCTACTTTGCATTTTCCCATTGCTGTCACCACCTTATCTCTCCACAGGGATGGTTCCAAAAACATCTTGTTTTTTTTTTAATAATCAGATTGACAGAACAAATGTAGGAAAGAAAGAAAAGTGACTCCTATGTGTCGGAGCTGAATGTGGATGACAGAGTCTATCATAAAAATTAAAGAATCCCTTTTTTATCCAGTGAAATAAATCTTTATTGCCTGACCTTTCTGTGCCAGATACTGTGCTACCCAGCATCTGCAGAATACCACATGAGTCGCTGATGTCAGGCTGAGAAACAAGACCAATGTGCTCTCTTAACTCAGTAACACTCACCAGTACCATAGATTGCTTTGTTCTTTGACTTCGCATCAGACTGGGAAAACATGACTTTAGTTTTTGCCATTTCTTCACTTGGGCTGTTAAAAAACCAACTGGGTCTACTACCAATTCACGCTTTCTAACTTCAGGGCTTCTCCAAAGTTATAATAAACTAAATTTCTCACAAAAGTTCCAAATATTTTCCATTCAGCGCCTTAACCCTCCATCAGGCAGCCTATGACTTCATCACCTACCTTCCTGAGATCAAAGTCATTTCTTAAAAACAATTTCATCTTGTATTTTAGATTTAGGGGGTACATGTGCAGGTTTGTTATGTGGATGTATTGCATGATGCGGAGGTTCAGGGTATGATTGATCCTGTCACCTAGGTAGTAAGTGTAGCACCCAATAGTTTTTCATCTGTGACCCTCTCCTTCCCTCCTTCCTCTAATAGTCCCCAGTGTCTATTGTTGCCATCTTTTAAATTTTCTTTTGAGACAGGGTCTCTCTGTTGCCCAGGCTGGAGTGCAGTGCCATGGTCTTGGCTCACTTCAGCCTCTGCCTCCCAGGCTCAAGCAATCCTCCCACCTCAGCCGCCCAAGTAGCCTAGACTACAGGCACACACCACATCCAGCTAACTTTTGTGTATTTTGTAGAGATGGGGTTTTGACATGTTGCCAAGGCTGGTCTCAAACTACTGGGCTCAAGTGATCTGCCCAACTTTGCCTCCCAAAGTGCTGGGATTAGGGATTACAGGCATGAGCCACCATGCCTGGCCTGTTGCCATCTTGACGTCCATGAGTACCCACTGCTTAGCTCCCACTTATAAGTGAGAACATCTGGTATTTGGTTTTCTGTTCCTGCATTTGCTTAGAATTATGGCCTCCAGCTGCATCTGTGTTGCTGCAAAGGACATGATTTCATTCTTTTTTATGGCTGCATAGTATTCCACGGTGTGTACGTACCACATTTTCTTTATCCAACCCATCATTGATGCTGCTGTGAAGAGCCATAATGAACATACAGGTGCACATGTCTTTTTGGTAGAATGGTTTATTTTCTTTCCAGCTTATACCCAGTAATGAGATTCCTGGGTCAAAATGTTAGTTCTGTTTTAAGTTCTTTGGAAAATGAGATGGGAATCATTTGATGGGATTTCAGTTAACATCTACCCTTCTACATTACATGTTCTCTAGCTCATCATGGTCATTTTCTCTTACCCTTTTGTCTTTTTTTTTTTTTCATCTTTTAAACTTTCTCAGATATGTGTAGACCTCTGGTCTTAAATAAGAAAATATATTTTCCCCTCCTTGAAGCGACTTCCTTTTTCTTCTATCACTTCCTCTTTTAACTTGTTTTGTCAATAATTACTCATCTGATGCATGTTTTTTTTTTTTGTCTTTTGACTTCTCTTCAACACGCAAATGTGCTTAAGTCACAGTTATTCTTAAGAAAAACAAGAGGTCATTTGATTCCACCACAACTCTGGAATTCCCACACCTTTTCCTCTTTTCTCTGCCTCCTCTCCCCCTTCTCATCTTCCATCCTTCTCAACCTTGTGCAGTCTGGTATTTGCTCCTGCTAAACTGAAATCTTCTCTCAGGGGGTACCAATAAACTACTTGTAAAATGCAATGCCTCTTCAAAGCTCTCATCCATCCCGGTGTCTCTGCATGAAGAGTGCAACAACACTCTTTTTTCTTTTGAGACGAAGTCTCCCTCTGTTGTCCAGGCTGGAGTACACTGGCATTATATCGGCTCACTGCAACCTCTGCCTCCCAGGTTCAAGTGATTCTCCTGTCTCAGCCTCCTAAGTAGCTGGGATTACAGGTACCTGCCATCATTCCTGGATAATTTTTTTGTATTTTTAGTAGAGACAGGGTTTCACCATGTTGGCCAGACTGGTTTTGAACTCCTGACCTCAAGTGATCCACCGGTGCCGGGCTTTTTTTTTTTTTTTTTTTTTTTTAGTGGAGTCTCACTCTGTCACCCAGGCTGAAGTACGGTGGCACAGTCTTGGCCTCACTGCAACCTCCATCTCCCAGGTACAAGCAATTCTCCTGCCCCAGCCTCCTGAGTACCTGGGATTACAGGTGTGTGTCATCATGCCTAGTTAATATATATATTTTTTGTATTTTTAGTAGAGACGGGGTTTCAATATGTTGGTCAGGTTGGTCTCCAACTCCTGACCTTAAATGATCCGCTCACCTCAGCCTCCCAAAGTGCTGAGATTACAGGTGTAAGCCACCGCAAGTGGCCAAGAGTGCAACAACACTCTATGTGCTATTAGAACTGCCCCTGGTGACTCCTCTCACCTTACACATGCCGATTCTGCTTGTTCTGCTCCCACAAGGCCATATCGCCTGCTCCTCTTCCTTACTCAGTCCTTGGTCTCCTTCCAGTTCCACTCTGCTCCTCCTCCCGTGTCCTGGCCTTCAACCACAGCTCTGTTCAGTTGACTCCCAGATCTATGGCTCCATCCCTGAACTTTCTCCTGAGTTTTCTATCCATGTTTCCAAAAAAGAAATGGACAGCTCCACATGGAAAATTTCAAAAATCCTCAAACTAATTTTGCCCAAAACTAAGTTCATCATCATCATCATCATCTCTAAAACCTGTCTCCCTGTGTTTTCTGTGAGTCATTGAGTCCACCTTGCTTGATACTCCTGCTTGATTCTTGACTCTTTTGTCTTGCTCACATCTCAGCATCTGCCAAATGACATCGTGAACTTTATTATTATTAGAACTTTTTATTACAAATGGCGGAATTCCAAATCAAGTTAGATTAAACAAGGAAAAGGGATGTATTGGCCCATGGAAACAAAACGTAGAAAGGAAGGTTTCGAAGGAATGGTTGCAGATTTCTCCTTTCACCTGTCATCTCAGCCTCTGTTTTTGTGTGGTCTAATTCTTTCCAGCTCCTTCATTTTGAGGGGCCCAGGGCCACTGGCAGCTCTGAATGCATCCCCCGATAACAAGAATGAGAAGGGACACTTAACATATGCCAAGCACCATTCTAGGCATGGCAGAGCCCATAAGGCAAGAAAAAAGAATAATTCTCTATTTCAGATTTACTTCTCAAAAGAAGACATACGAGTGCCCCCAAAAACATGAGTAAATGCTCACTAATCATCAGAGAAGCGCAAATTAAAACCCCAGTGAGATAGCATCTCACACCAGTCAGAATGGCTACTATGAAAAAGTCTAAGTACAACAGTTGGCATGGATATGGAGATAAGGGGACATTTCTACCCTGCTGGTGAGAATATAAATGAGTACAACCTTTGTGGAAAACAGTATGGAGATTTCTCAGAGATCTAAAAATAGAACTACCATTCAACCCAGCAATCCCAATACTGGATATCTACCCAAAGAGAATGAAATTATTCTATCAAAAAGACACCTGGCCGGGCGTGGTGGCTCACATCTGTAATCCCAGCAGTTTGGGAGGCTGAGGTGGGCAGATCACCTGAGGTCAGGAGTTCAAGACTAGCCTGGCCAACATGGTGAAACCCCATCTCTATTAAAAATATAAAAATTAGCCAGGCATGGTGGCAGGCACCTGTAATCCCAGCTACTCAGGAGGCTGAGGCACGAGAATCACTTGAACCCACGAGGCAGAGGTTGCAGTGAGTAAAGATCATGCCACCATACTCCAGCCTGGGAGACAGAGTGAGACTCTGTCTCAAAACAAAAACCAAACAAACAAACAAAACCAAAAAGACACCTGCACTCATAGATCTACCAAAGCACTATTCTCAAGAGCAGAGATGGAATCAATCTAAATGTTCATCTATGGACAATTGAATAAAGCAATGTGGTGTATATACAACATGGCATACTACGCAGTCATAAAAAAGAATGAAATCATGTTTTTTGCAGCAACATGGATGGAACTGGAGGCCATTATTTTTTTCCCCAAGGATAAGGTCATGTTCTTATTTATTTATTTTTTTATTTCCATAGACTTGGGGCACAACTGGTTTTTTGTTAAATGGATAAATTATATAGTGGTGAATTCTGGGATTTTGGTGCACCATCACCCAATTAGTGTACATTGTCCCTAATATGTAACTTTTTACCCCTGAACTCCCTCCTTACTCTCCACCTTCTGAGTCTCGAAAGTCCTTTATAGAACTCCATATACAACCTCCGCATACTCATAGCTTAGCTCCCACTTAGAAGTGAGAACATGCAGCTTTTGGTTTTTCATCCTGGAGTTACTTCACTTAGAATAATGGGGAGGTCATTATCCTAAACTAATTAACTCAGAAACAGAAAATCAAATGCTGCATGTTCCTGCTTCTAAGTGAGAGATAAACAATGGGGATACATGAACATACAGAGAGAAGTAATAGACACTGGGGACTTTAAAAGCGGAGGAGAAGGGGAGGGAGGTGAGAGTTGAAAAATTACCTATTAGGTACAGTGTTCCCCATTCAGGTGATGGGTACACTAGAAGCCCAAACCTCACCATTAGGCAATATATCCATACAAAACACCTGCACCTGAACCCCTGGAATCTGTCATTTTTTATAAAGGCCTGGCTGGGCACAGTTGCTCATGCCTGTAATTCCAGCACGTTGAGAGGCTGAGGTGGGCGGATCACCTAAGGTCAGCCTGGCCAACATGGTGAAACTCCGTCTCCACTAAAAATACAAAAATTAGCCGGGTGTGGTGGTGGATGCCTGTGATCCCAGCTACTCTGGAGACTGAGGCAGGAGAATTGCTTGAACCCAGGAGGCAGAGGTTGCAATGAGCCAAGATCATGCCACTGCACTCCAGCCTGGGTGACAAGAGCAGGACTCCATCTCAAAAAAAAAAAAAAAATTATAAAGGCCAAATAAATAAGATTGGTATTGAACTTAGAAAACTGAAATTTAGAAAATTCATTAATGGAACATAAACTGGACCAGCATGGGTCATGTCCACACCTAATGGAACAATCACTGGATCTAGAACCAGGAAGTACAGTAACTTATCAAGCTTGGTGCATTTTCCCACCTTAGAGATTAGGTGTTTCAAGTAAGAGAGCACCCATGGAGCATTGCAGGGGAGAAAGTGTGCATGGTGGACTTTGGGCAAGAAACTGAAATGCAGAAACTTGATGGTGCTAATTAAAGTGCACACATATTTGCATTGTTTTATGAAAATTAAGGGGCCCAACGAAAACTTATTTCTAAATAGATGTGTCACCCACCAAAAACAAACCAACAAACCCATACAAAACAGAACCAAGACTTTCCTCACAACAGTTTTGGGAATACACCAAAACACAAATAAATGAATCATTAAGACCTGAAGTCCTGTGCCAATAATTCCTAACCCATTTAAGTATAGAATTCTCTTTTAAAATATTTTTTAATGTTTCAAATTTCTAAATGATAGTGGCTATGATGAGAAAATGTGTGATACTGAGAAGTGAGACACACCATCGTATAATATCAACTGTTCAGCTTGAGATGATGGTTGATGTGTTCATTGTAGGCCTTTTCCACTGACTCCAAGGTCCCACAGAAGTCTTACAGTCATGGGTGAAATTTCGCTTTTCTTCCATAGAACTTTGGGAGGATTTCTACCTGGAAAATATTCAAACAGGGTACTGAAATTGCCCACTGCAGTCATACAAATCACAATAATGCACCCATAGGATGTCTATTTTACACAATTTTTTCTTTTTTTTTTTTTTTCTTGAGATGGAGTTTCGCTCTTGTTGCCCAGGCCAGAGTGCAATGGTGTGATCTTGGTTCACTGCAACCTCCACACCCTGGGATCAAGTGATTCTCCTGCCTCAGCCTCCCAAATAGCTGGGACTACAGGCATGTGCCACCACACCCAGCTAATTTTTTTAGTAGATACAGGATTTCACCATGTTGGCCAGGCTAGTCTCAAACTCCTGACCTCAGGTGATCTGCCCTTCTTGGCCTCCCAAAGTGCTAGGATTATAGGCGTGAGCCACTGTGCGTTTTTTTTTTTTTTTTTTTTTTTAGACAGAGTCACACACTGTCGCCCCGGCTGGAGTGCAGTGCAGATCTTCCCACTCAGCCTTCCAAATAGCTGGGACTATAGGCATGTGCCAGTGTGCCCAGCTAATTTTTGTATTTTTTGTACAAACGAGGTCTTGCTATGGTGCTCAGGCTGGCTTCAAACTCCTGCGCTCAAAGATCCTCCCAATCTCAGTCTCCCAAAGTGTTGGGATCACAGCTGTGAGCCACAACACCTGGCCTCCAATGTCCCTTTTTAAGATAAATAATTGCAAATTGTACCCTTAGGTAACTGCACAAATGAAATTGATGTCATCATTTTAGACTCCAGAATACTGTGCATATAGGTGGCATTTATGGCCGTGGATGGTGTACTCTGTTTTTCTTCTGGTTCTACATTCACAGTTCCTCTGGGTGTTTATTGACTTTTAATTCATCAGAAGAGAATTTGTAAACATAATGAAGCCTAAATGGCATGCACATGAATATGAATTCCATAGCATGTATAAATTAAGCCTCCCTTTGCCACATGTGGGGGAGATATTTCTCCTGGGACTGAGTGCTGCCAACTGCCAGGTGTGTTATGAGATGCTATTTTCATCTTCTATGGTTTAGGGTTTAGGATGTGACTGGAAACATTCTGTGTGTTTGGGGAGGAGCTAGCCCCAGCCATCCTTGTGGGGACTGTTATTCTACATCATGCTCCACTGGGCTTGGGCGTGAATAAAAACCAATGTTCGAGAATGCCATTTCCACATTTAGCTAGTTCATCTGTTTTCTTATCCTCTTGCACTTAAATGTGACCAAAAGACCTTCCAAAATGGAATGCAGTCAGCCTTGTATGAAATCAAATTAATTGCTTATTTTTATTTAACCAGAGAATATTTTTCCTGAGTATTATTAGCCTGCAAAGCTATTCTATTAATATTTATGAATAATAAAGAAAAGAAATAGGGAAAGCCATTTGAGTTAAACATTAAAAATAGAAAGCTATATAGTGTGTTTCACATTTGCAATTCTGCAAGCTGTCGGGAAACTGAATTCTTCCTGTAAGGAGAGAAGGGCATCTATTTGTTGGATTTCTCCACCTCAGTGTTCACTTTTACCATGCCCAGTCAGATGTGTATGAAGTTCAAAACGTTCTAAGAAAAGCCCTGCCCTAACCAGGATGGAAGAGAAAGCTTTCAGAATGGAATATCAGCGGCGCAGTGCCTTTGTTCATGTTTTCCGCTTCACATTATTATTTTTTTACTATTAGCACTGACTACATTTCAGAAACAAAGCCGCCTGCTATCTAACACAAGGGAAGGAATAGGCTTTGTGTGTGTGCATGCATGCATGCGTGTGTCTGTGTTGGGGAATATTGATCTGTGTGTTTCTGTGTAAAAGGTGTTATTTACATGTCTAACCTTCAATAGTGTTACTTTCTTAGGGCTATTACAAAATATTCAGCAGGCTGGAATTCACTTCTCTGGAGACTGCTAAACACCAAATGGACATGTCAGAGAGTGACAGCTCAGTCACCTCTTCATAGGAAGGGTCAGAAGTTGTGTCGTGAAGGCACTCATGCTGAGAGGCTTCTAGCTTAGCAGGCAAAGCATTGGCCTGGGAGTCAGGAGATCCTTTTTGGGGACTGCAGGTTTTTTTTTTTTTTTAATCTGGAAGATGAAAAGTTTGGACTAAGTCAGGAGGTCTGCACTCTGGCTGCACATTAAACTCAACTTGATTTTTTAAAATAGTAATGCAACAGCCTTACTCCAGACCAATTAAATTAAACCGCTGGAGCTGAAACCTGAATCTGGGTATTTTTTTCAAAGCTCCCAGGTGAGTCCCAGTGCCCTCCGAGGTCTCTGCAGTGCAAACCCTGCTTAGATTTGCTCCTGTTAAGTCAGGTGCCCACGGGGCCGGCTCTATCTCCTCAGCTGTCTGCCTTGCCCACCCATGCTGTCTTTAATGGAAGGTTCCATGTGCATAAGACATTAGGACCGCAGCCCCAACAGAATCTGCTGGAACGATCAATGTAATTAGCTGGACTACCCAATCTAAAGGGTGAAGGGTTTGACAGAGCAGAATGAAGGAGCTATTGTTAAAGGAAATCCTCATGGCTCCTAAGAAAACTGCAGGACAGCAGCAGCGAAACCGGCTCTCTTCTCCCTTGGAACTCTGCACGGCAAGCTCATTTGCCAGTTTGCACTCAGCCACGATTCCTCTTTTGCAGCTCAGCGCTGTGCTACAGAGATAAACTAATTTAATCAATGGCAAGAGCTGCATTTTGATCTTGTAATCATGTCACATAATTTCCTTTTCCAGGGCAGCGCCACACTTCTCTCTCTGAATCCTCTCATCTCTCAAAGCTTTTTATTTTTTTTCTCTGACTTCTTTTCAGCCCATCTATCCCCAAGTCACATCATCCACAGATCTGCCCTACCGCTGCGTGTCCCCAACACCTTCTGTGGGGTCCTCTTTGTAATCTTTGATTCTCTCCCCCATCCACTTTTGTGTGCTGCCCCACTTCTTCCCACCCCTCTGTTTCCCAGCCAATATTGCTGGGACACCAATGGCTGTGAGGATGTGAAAATCTGAAACACAGGCATGAATAATTAATTGAGAGTGCAAGACTGAAGCCAGTGGAACTGAGAACGGTATTTGAGAAACGCAGCCAAATCATTTAGTGTGAGGCAGTATCGAGTTCCTGCAACTCCCGGAAGTCCCAGACATACTGTTAATTATGAAAATACAGTTCTGACTAAGTAAGAATCCGCAGTCTTCCAGAGGCTGACTGAAGCTTCCTCCCATGCTTTGGGGCTGAAACTCAGAGCTCGCCTGACTTCATTGCCCTGGCTGGCTAGACAGCCTGCTAGCTCATTCCAGAGTTATCACTGCCACACCTGGGGGTCAGGGGTGGAGGCTGAACAGGGCTGGTTAGAGGGTCTGGAACTAGAAATTCCACGTAGCAGCCAGCTGAGGAAACAGGGAAGAAGAGTATTCTAGAGGTTAGGGTTGCTAGAGGGGAAATAGACCAGAGTTCTGGAAGCTGAGGAGGGCACCGTTGCTCTCCCCAGTCATTAGAAGTCAACTTAAACACTGGCCCTTGGCTCAGAGCATTTCTTTTAAAATTTTTTTTAGAGACAGTTGCCCTCACTATGTTGCCCAGGCTGGTCTCGAACTCCTGGACTCAAGTGATCCTCCTGCCTCGGTCCTGCAAAGCACTAGGATTACAGATGTGAGCCACTGCACCCAGCCTCAGATTATTTCTGATCCCAGACTGTTCCCATCTAGTCTGAGCCCTCCTTTATACCTTTTTCTATAAGCAAGACCTGGAGATGGTCTGTGAAGCCCTTGGTTTAATCTGGGGACGTAACTGGAACCAGGGCTACACAAGAGGACTTCAGGACAATCTTGGCTAGTATCTTACTGCACCTCTGCATCCAGACACATCTTTTGTAAAATATACACTTGGCTATCCCAGTATCTTGCTGAAAACCTGTCAGCAAGTCCCCATCAACTACAGAATAAAGGCCAAATTCCTAATCGTGGCATTCAAAATTCACCATGACTTGGCCCAAACTTTCATCTCCAACCTCATCTCTCCCTACTTCATGACTTCACCTGACAACGCTGTGATGCCAAATGCCTTGTCCTTTCTATATGCTCTGCTTCCCTCACTTGTATGCCTTTGCTCAGGCTCTGTCCTTGGCAGCAGTATCTTTCCCAGCCATGTTATTTAGTATAATGAGCTCCGACTTAGCCTCCAAGACTCAGGTTAGTAGTTCTGTTTTCTTTTTTTTTTTTTTTTTTTTTGGCAATGGAGTCTTGCTCTTTTGCCCAGGCTGGAGTGCACGGCATGATCTCGGCTCACTGCATCTCCGCCTCCCAGGTTCAAGCTATTCTTCTGCCTCAACCTCCTGAGTAGCTGGGACTACAGGTGCATGCCAAAATATCCAGCTAATTTTTTTGTATTTTAGTAGAGACAACTCACCTGCCTCATTTTAGGCAACTCACCTGCCTCAGCCTCCCAAAGTGTTAGGATTACAGGCGTGAGCCACCATGCCCGACCAAAGTCCTCTTTTCGAGAAAGTTCTCCCGATCCCTCAAACTAACCTAACTCTCCTTCCCTCATGTTCCCACCATGCCTACTCCCCACTGAACATTGAAAGCATCTCTTTGGAAGCCAGGAATGCATACTCTGAGGGCAGACACCATGTCTTATTCACCCTGTAAAGTTCCTGGCATCCAATACAATGCCTGGAATATAGTGGACACAGGTTTATATTTGTCTGGAGAGTCCTGGCTGGAGCAGAATAGAGTATAGGATAATTCCAATCTCATAGGCATGGATAGGACTATAGTCTCAGCCATTTGAGCAATGGTCCCCTTCCCTGCCCCTTCACAATAGAGAACTCCCCAGCATGTACCCCACAATTCTAATGTGCCACAACTGTGATCTCATGGTATCAGTTGCTCCCAATTCCAGCCTCTTTTCATCTTTGTTGGGCCTTGGCAGGCAGCGGAGACACACCCTAATGACTCCTGCATTGCCAACGGTGAGCTCAAGTTTCCAAGTCAAACCTTACTTCATTTTTGCTAAATAAGGGCAATGATTGAGTCATGGAGAAACAGGTAGAGCAGGTATGAATCTTTATCTGCAAATTCAAATGTGCAAAAAAATGTATCTTGATTTTTTTTAATAACTCAATTTCACTTCTATTTCATGTCCTGTTTTTTTTTCCTGGGGTGGCAGAGTCAGTTTTCATCCTCTCCTTTTTCCTAGTGTGGCCTCAGAGCCCCAGGAAATTTGTGTGGTGTCTGGGGGAGATGTATCGTGTCCTCATCCTCAGCATTGTTTGTTCGCTATGGCTGCAG
The DNA here is from genome assembly GCA_963573385.1 of Cacajao melanocephalus. NCBI lineage: Eukaryota > Metazoa > Chordata > Mammalia > Primates > Pitheciidae > Cacajao > Cacajao melanocephalus. Next base: position 10,612 of record CAUYLG010075265.1, on the reverse strand, counting down.
CTGGGAGGGACCAATCTTGTCTGACATCACTGTCCACCCAGGTGGCTGCTGAAGGAGCCTCATTTCCATCTGCTATCTGCCATTCTACAGGGCCAAGAAACCATGTGAGGGCCATGATAGGGCCTAGAGAACACCATCAGCTGATTAAGGCCATATCTGCCCAGCCACACTATCCAGTCACTGTTACTTTTCCAGAACTGTAAAGAGATAGGAGATGAGTTCACTCTATTCTCAGATCCCATAAACTTTTATGTGAAGATTTTTTTTTTTTTTTTTTTTTGAGACAGAGTCTCACTCTGTCACCCAGGCTGGAGGCTGGAGTGCAGTGGCACAATCTTGGCTCACTGCAACCTCTGCCACTGGGTTCAAGCAATTCTCCTGCTTCAACCTCCTGAGTAGCTGGGATTACAGGCACCTGCTACTGGGCCTGGCTAATTATTGTATTTTTAGTAGATATGGGGTTTCACCATCTTAACCAGGCTGGTCTTAAACTCCTGACCTCGTGATCCACTGGCCTCAGCCTTCCAAAGTGCTGGGATTACAGGCGTGAGCCACTGCGCCTGGCCTATGTGAATGTTTTAATTAATTTATTTATTTATTTATTGACACAGAGTCTCGCTCTGTAGCCCAGGCTGGAGTGTAGTGGCGTAATTTCGCCTTACTGCAAGCTTTGCCTCCTGGGTTCAAGTGATTCTCCTGCCTGAGCCTCTGGAGTAGCTGGGATTACAGGTGCCCGCCCCCAAATCCGGCTAATTTTTGTATTTTTAATATAGATAGCGTTTCACCATGTTGGCCAGGCTGGTCTCGAACTCCTGACCTCAAGTGATATGCCCACCTCAGCCTCCCAAAGTGCTGGGATTACAGGGGAGCCACCATACTAGGCCCTGCTTTTTTATTTTTATTTATTTATTTTTAATATATATTTTATTGTGTTTTAGGTTTTGGGGGTGAAGGTTTTTAATTGGTTAGCTTGTTGTTTGCTTTGGTTTTGGCTTCAGCATCCGTAAAACTTGACATGGGACCCAGGGTTCATGGGCCTCTTTCTCAGGGACCTACCAGTATCTACATTCTCAACTCCTGGACCCAATTCATTCTCCTCCTGGTCTAAGACATCCTTTTCTAGCCAGTGTGTATGTAGGCATGAAGGGTGGACCCTCTTCCTATTACTCATTTGATATTCTGTGTATCTCTTATCTCTGTCCTGTCTCCGTTTCCTCAGAGCCTACCTTTTGAAACTTAAAAGCCACAAGAAGACTTTTTTCTTTCTCTGATCTTTGCCTTCACATTCCTTCCCTGTGTCAGTGATCATAGACTACTGTCTAGTCATCGGCTGGAGAGAAGGAGCAAAGTGTCAAAGGAAATTCACAAGGGAAAATACAGTTAAAAAGATAAGCAGACATTTCTCTAGTTTTACAAGGAATCAGGCACTACTCTAAGGACTTTGCACACATTAAGTCATTAAATCACAGCAACTCAGTGGGGCAGATATTGTTATTCCCATTTTACAGATGAGAAAACTGAGTAGGAACCAAATGGGGGAGTTAGAACTTGAACCCAGGCACTCTAGCTCCGGAATCTGCACACGTAACCACTAAAATGACAGCTTCTTATACATCAGGGCCCCACCACAAGTTATTCTATTATAGATTCTTCTTCCTTGAAGATGCATTTAAAAAGGAAACTTTAATAATATTATGATGGAGGCTTCTTACTCAATTCAAAGTGCTTTTGCTGGGATTTAACAAATTTTGGTTTTTATGAGAAATCTATCAGTCATTTGTGTGTCTGTTAAAGAAAGAAAAGCCTAGAAATCTTTAAATAGAATCTATTACTATGAGCAACACCATTGCCTATATCTGCTTGGAAGTGTTTATCAGACCCTTCAGGAATGGGGTAAGAATTAGAGGGTTTTGCATGTCCTTGAGGTTTTGTTTTGTTTTGAGACAGTCTTGCTGTATCACCTGGGCTGGAGTACAGTGGCACAATCTCGGCTCACCACACTGCAACCTCTGCCTGTTGGGTTCAAGTGATTCTCCTGTCTCAGCCTCCCCACTAGCTCAGATCACAGGGTTGTGCCACCACGCCTGACTAATTTTTGTATTTTTAGTAGAGATATGGTTTCAACATATTGGCTAGGCTGGCCTCAAACTCCTGACCTCAAGTTATCTGCCCACATCAGCCTCCCAGAGTGCTGGGATTATAGGCGTGAATCACCATACCCAGTCCCTTGAGGGTTCTAACCTAAGAACTATCATCCTTTTTGAATGAAAAGATGCCCAAGAAACACTTGTGCGCTTCTAATTCCTCTAAAGCAATCATTATTAACATTTTCTAGATCAAAGACCTTTTTGCAATCTTTAAGTACCTCTCCAGAAAAATAGATGCAGAGATCCAAATGCATATACAATTTGTCATAAAATTTTAGGCAAATTATGGAGCTCTCTGCTGTGTTTGAATTCTTCTCAGAGAGAAAGTTGCTTTACTGGTTCCTGTACCTTCAACACCTAGCAGAGAATAAACTCATTGAGGCAGACCCATTTTCCTCCCACTCCAGCCTCCAGCCCATGGATAATGTCTTTCTATAGTACTATAAGAGACAGCAAATCTTCCCCCACTTCTTTGTTCACCTCAGATTCTCTGCACATGCCTGGTGCTAACAGAAGACTCTGTTCTTTGTGTGTTGAATGTCTGTGTACTTGTCTCTGAGAGTCAGGCACTGACTTTTTGCAGGAACTGGTTAGAAGTGGCCTCTCTGGTTCTAGACAGTTTGGGGATTGCCCACATAACTCTACACGCCTTAGAGGAGCCAGGTAGGAAAGCACAGACACTCTTGTCCTCCTTCTAAGCCCCTTTATGTCTGCAAGGTAGACAATCCCATGACTGGGTTTTCCCCTTTCAGGAAGAAATTATTTAACAGCTCAAGTTTTAAAGTATCTTCTCAAAGAAAACAATTAATGGGTTTCCCTGCAACTGAAGAGTATCATGAAAGTGAAGTTAACTCAGCTTCTTTTTTTTTCTTTTTTTTTTTTGTCAATTCGGCTGTTGAAACTTGTGCATGCTTCGTGGTTAACTCAGCTTCTAATCAGGCAACAGAAAGATGTTTGGGCCAAGGCCAAACATTATGCTCCTTTGAAAGAAGCACAGAGATGGTTCAGGATAAACCCCATAAGCAATTCAGAGTGCTTTGCAAGAAAGCATTGTACCAGCAAGTGCAAACACTTGCATTATTATCACTTGTGGTTAGCTGGATTCATGCCACTAAGTTGATTATTAAGAATACACAGGAAAAACAAAGCAGATAAAGGCAATATCTTCTTTCCTTTCTCTTTCCCTTTCCTCTAGCGTTGGGTGGCATGGCTTATCCTTTTTGTTCCTGTCAGCATTCTCTTCATCAATTTCTTTGGTGATTTTTTTTTCTTGTCGTCTATTCTTGCTATCAAGTTTCAGTATTTTAATTGTGTTTTTGAATTCCTATACTATGCAATGGAGAAGGCCACCTTTGTTTTTTACGTTGATCTCTGAGCCTTTGTGATTACACATCCATCAGTAACTATTCTGGACATGTTCCCTGTTATGAGCATATGTATAACTATATAAATTACAGGCATATAAAATTGCACAAGCACATTCCATACGTTATAAAATTCCACTGAAGTAAATTGTAAAACAATGTGATGAAATCATTATAAATAGAGCTCAATATTTCATTCTCTCCCTTAACGGACTGTCCACTCCACCTTGGGGTTTAAGAATCCTGATTTGGAACATAGGCCTAATGTTTCATCAACAAAATAAATATCAGAGCAAAATCCTCCAAAATATTTAAAACTGGCTGTCACTGCCTTAACTGTGACATGTCCTTTAACACCTGACATTTATATAGGTGAATTCATAAAAGACTTTTTTAAAAACTTACCTTATTTTTTTAGTGTAAACTTTATAAACAGATTATTCCTTTACTCTAAACTCTGTAAACTCTACCAAGTTTGTTTTCTGTTATCAATTTTATAGCCAGCTTTGAGGAAAGTATTAAATGTGTACGAGTGTGTGTGTTGAGTAAAAGAATACTTTGGGTTTATAGCATTTAAAGTAAAAATAATCTGATGAGTTTATGGAGTTTCAGAAATGTACAAGTTTCCTCACTGTGCCATGCTGTAACTGTTCCCATGCCATAATTGATTTCAGCATATGCCTGAAGTGGCTGTGAGAAGTAATTAGAAACTGAAGTTCAGCTCTTGAGAATTTTCTGGGCTGCTGTTTCTTGACATAATTCTGAAGCCTCATCTGCTCTTCAACTGAAAACAACAAAAATAGACACTGGTTTATTTACTTATTTTTAAATAAATAAACCTCTTTCTAAATGCATTTATGAACATACAAAAGAAGAAAATTCATTGGAGAGTATGAGTTAGTTGGGTTTTTGTTTGTTTGTTTATTTTGAGACAGAGTCTCACTCTGTCACCCAGACTGGAGTACAGTGGTGCTACCTCAGCTCACTGAAACCTTCACCTCCCAAGTTCAAGTGATTCTCTTACCTCAGCTTCCTGAGTAACTGGGACTCCAGATATGTACCACCACATCTGGCTAATTTTTGTATTTTTAGTAGAGACAGTTTCACCATGTTGGCGAGGCTGGTCAAACTCCTGACCTCAAGTGATCTGTCCACTTCTGCCTCCCAAGTGCTGAGATTACAGGCGTGAGCCACTGTGCCTGGCCAGAGTATGAGTTAGTTAAAAGAATAAATACTTATAGGCAACTAAGCACTGAATTCACCTTTTGTACTGGGAAAATCTTTTAAAATGGGATTTATTTGAGTTCCAGTTTTGACAACTGTATGAAGTGTGAGAGACAAAGACAAATCTTTGAGTACAACCAAAGAGGAGAGTCTGAAAAGAAAAACCCTTGAGCAATCTAGGAACATGTGACAAAGCTAAGAACCTACAGAAGGAACTGTTAAGAAGTACATCATTTTCCAATCTTGGAGCTAGGTTCCTCTACTGAGAACTCACAACTATAATCCAATTTTCATAGGAATTTTTTAGCACAAATACTTCAAAACCTAGAACTGATTTGAAAGTTTCCCTTTGAAGGGAGTGCCCTCCTGGTGCCAGGTAGAAGTAAATGCATATTCTCTCTGAAGAAACTTATCTTCAAACATGACTTCAAAAATTACTTAAGACAAAGTACCCAGGAGCATGTATCTATAGTCAAAATTATAACAAATATATAAGCACAAGGTGTCATGAGTGAAAGACTACAAAATCAATATAAAAGATCTAAAAAGGATGCAAAAGAATGCTTGAAAATGAAAATACAGTAATTTCAATCTAAAACCCAATATTTAAATTACATAACAAATACAGCTTAAGACTAGGTTACTGACATTAAAAATAGCTCTTCTGGAATTAACCAAAATGCAGTACAAAGAGAAAATTGAATTTAAAATGTTAAGAAAATATTAAGAATTTTGTGGTATGGAGTGAGTTTAAGAATCACAGAATTGCAATCAGAATTACAGAACATAATAGAGAGAATGGGGAAGTGGCAATATTCAAATTGAAAATGGCTAAGGATTTTCAGCCAGGCATAATAGCTCACATCTTTAATCCACATTGGGAGGCCGAGGTGGGTGGATTACTTTGAGCTCAGGACTTTGAGACCAGCCTGGGCAACATGGCAAAACCCCATCTCTACAAAAAATACAAAAATTAGCCAGGTGTGGTAGTACACACCTGTAGTCCCAGTTACTTGGGAGGCTAGGCAGGAGAATCACTTGGCCCCAGGAAGTGGAGATTGCAGTGAGCTGAGATTGCACCACTGTACTTTTTTTTGAGACTCTCTCTCAAAAAAAAAAAAAAATAGTAAGAATTTTCTGTTACTGTTGAAAGATTCCAATTCTTATATTTAAAACACATTCAAAGAAGATTAATTCTTTAAGAATCTACAACTATACACACCATAATCAAATTGAAGAAGGAAAATAATAAGAAGATTTATCTAAAAGCAGCCAGAAAGAAGTATCAGCTACAAAAGGGTAACAATTAGACTGGCAACTGACTTCTTTATAGCAACAATGGAAGTCAGAAGACAGTGGAACAATACTTTCATTAATTTAAGGGGGAAAAAATGCTCAAAACCTAGAATTTTACACCAACAAATCTATTATTTGAGGGTAGAATAAAGACATTTTAAGATATACAAAAACTAGTAATGTTTATAATATTTTCATCAAACAGACTTTTGCTATAAGAATTTCTAAATAAGCATTTCATACTTAAAGAAACAAATCCCAGATATAAGATCTGAGATGAAAGAAAAAATGGCGAGTAAAGAAGTTCGTAAAATTGTGGGTATGTGCAAGCACATTTTAATATGGAAGGCAATAATAGTATCTTTTATCAGAGATAAACAAAAACTATAAACTACACAATGGCATGGAAGTAAGAAAGAGGTGATTGGAGTTAAATGTTTATAGATTGAGTTATTTGAGAGAATGGTAAATACATTGGTTAGTTTTCAACATCATTTGAATTCATATTAAAAATTGCCCGGGTAACCACTAAAGGAATACAATGTACATATTCAACAGTTCTACTTCTAAGAATTTGCAAGAATAGCAACAAACCTGAAACATTATAAATGACTATTAATAGGAAATTGGTTAACATATTTATGTTATGATAGTACAATGGTATGCAGCCATTAAAAATGCAGTAGAGACCAGGCACGGTGGCTCATGCCTATAATCCCAGCACTTTGGGAGGCCAAGGTGTGCAGATCACCTGAGGTCAGGAGTTCAAGACCAGCCTGCCCAACATGGTGAAACCCTGTCTCTACTAAAAATACAAAAAGTTAGCCAGGCATGGTGGCAAGCACCTGTAATCCCAGCTACTTGGGAGGCTGAGGCAGGAGAGTCACCTAAACCCAGGAGGCACAGGTTGCAATGAGCTGAGATTGCACCACTACACTCCAGCCTGGACAACAAGAATGAAACTCCATCTCAAAAAAAGAAAAAAAAATTCAGTAGATACACATATAGTTCTTTAAAAGAGTCTCTAAAGTAAAAGCAAAGTTTAGAATGGTGCATATTATGTGCAACTAATTTTAGTGGAAAAAAAATTAGTAGAAGTGACAAAAAAAGTATGTATGTACATAGATGCTTGTATTTTCATAAGATATCTCTTCAAGGTACGTAGGAAACTGACAACAGTAATTGTCTGTGGGTTGACTTTTGAATTTTCGAGTGCAAATGTATTCAAAAGAAAGATCTCTTTTAAAACTAATCAAATAAACAACACCACTAAAAATCAGAAGATAAACACACAGAAACCAACACCCAAAGAAAGGTACACATACACACATACGCATACATGAATATAAAGGAACCCATGACAAAACGTTTCATCTTTAAACAGTGTACCTTTGTGGGAGAAAGCAGCTAAAAGAAGCACTCTCAAGGCTGGGCGTGGTGGCTCACACCTGTAATGCCAGCACTTTGGGAGGCTGAGGCATGTGGATCATGAGGTCAGGAGATTGAGACCATCCTGGCTAACACAGTGAAACCACATCTCTACTAAAAATGAAGAAAACTAGCCGGGTGTGGTGGCATGCACCTATAGTCCCAGCTACTCAGAGGTTGTGGTAGGAGAATCATTTGAACCTGTGAGGTGGAGGGTGCAGTGAATTAAGATCACACCATTGCACTCCAGCCTGGGTGCCAGAGGAAAACGTCATGTCAAAAAAAAAAAAAGAAACAGCACTCTCACTTTCCATTCTCTCATATGTGATTACCAAGCTCTAATTCTTAAATTTGTTTGGATGTCTAGTATAAGCATTGCTCCTTCACTCCTCTGCACCCTGTTTGTGCATTTCTTGAAGGCCCGACTCAATTATATTATTTCCTTTCTCATTCTCACAAAACATATAGTATAAAGCTTTGAAAATCAGAAGGATTTCTAGGATTAATACAAAAAAAAATAAAGCTTTGTGTAATATATAGTTGGTGCTAAATAAATAACATATAAGGTATTATGTAATTTTTAAGTTACTAATTTTATCTGAATCATATTGAGATTTTTATAACATGACATGCAACGGAATGCAATATGAGTTTTGTATGGCTTTAAATTTGAAAGTTTATAGGTTTCTTGCATCTTCTGGATTGCTTGCTAAATTTGGCACATCAAGGAAGCCTTATTTCAGGCATTTAGAAAAGCAAAAAAAAATGACACAAAATTGTCTTAGAAACAACCCTACTAACATGTTCTTAATGTCTTCATTCTGTGTGCCCTAAAAGTCCACATATGGAATGCATTTCATGATCATTTTTGTATACGTCACCTTCTTAAATTTTATCTGAAATTGGGATCTGTTGGGCTATAGGCCAGATCTGAGTATTAATTGTGGGGGTAGGGTCTTGGGTGTGGAACTGGGGGTAAAGCATTAATCCTAGATACCCAAGCCAAGACTCATGGGGGTTTTCAGGGTCCCCTGAGTTTTACAGATCAGTTGCAGCTAGAGATGCTAAACTGCATCTTAGTGGTAGATGAAGTAAATAGCTTTCTATGTACCAAAGTTATCCGGACAAAATTACTTTCTTATGTATTCATTTGTATTCTAAAGAGAAAGAAATAGCCACTGAAGATAAGCATGAGATGGTCCCCTTCCAAACATATATGCTGGAGTAATTGTTTCTTACTTTTGTTTTTCTTGCCACAAAAGCATTTCTGCAAACAAAAGCATAGGGAAGAATCTGAAACATAAGACAGATGAATGTGGAACAGGGTGGGGTGTCTGAGAACCCCAATTTCCAATTTCTAGCTCTATGAGCTGTTAATCAGCAGTGATTTCCAAACTTCAGAGTGTGCAAGAATCACCTGGGATTCCATAAAAGACGCAGGTTATTGGGTTTAACCCCTGGAAAATCTGATTAACCCCTGGAAAGTCTGAGTGGAGCCTGAGAGTCTAAATTGTAACAGGCACCCCAGAGGTTGTGAAGATTGTGAGGTCAGCCAGGCGTCCACACCCATAATCTCAGCACTTTGGGAGGCCAAGGCAGGTGGGTCAACTGAGGTCAGGAGTTTGGGACCAGCCTGACCAATATGGTGAAATCCCGTCTCTACTAAAAATATAAAAATTAGCTGGGTGTGGTTGCATGCACTTGTAGTCCCAGCTGCTTTGGAGGCTGAGACAGGAGAATTGCTTGAACCCCTGGGAGATGGAAGTTGCAGTGAGCCGAGATTGTGCCACTGTACTCCATCCTGGTCGACAGAGCAAGACTTTTTAATAAAAATTAAAAAGACTGTGAGGCCCTAGGCCTACATTGTCATCTCTGTGGTAGTCTCAGTAGAGCCCAAACTGAAAACTGCCATGCAAGGGTATCCAAAGTTAGGTTCACTCTTCGAGCTAGCAATAAAGTGACAGAGGCCCAACAGTTTCAACCCACTTTTCTTGATTTTCCAATAATTTCCCATGCCCCCAAATCGAAGGAGACAACTAGATTTTATCAGGCTGGGATAAAGAATTCTAAGAACCTGTTTATTTTAAAGCAGCATTAGTGATATGTGCAGAGACTAAAATTCCATCTGACACTCATTTCCCAAATTATCTCAATCGAAGGAAGTGGACCACCTTCTAGGTCATGTGGCACTGGCGGGACACCAGCTGAAACCCTAAAAATAGCTGAATCATGTCTGAGGCCCAATCAGAGAATTCCTTCCAGACATTTGTCTTCAGTGGATTGCCATGAATGCACAGCTGCCCGGGGCCATGCAAAACTGCCCCACAGTGAGGAAACAAAGAGTCTTACATTTCAGAGATGCTTGTCACGAGTGCCCCCACATTTGACTTGCTATTTTCTTGTCTAAGAAATTGAACATTGACAAAGCCTCTAGGTCCTGAATAAGGAAGTTGTGCAAGGTAAGAAATGCATTTGTTTGTGTCGGGTGTAGGAACACAGCACACTTGAGTGGCCACCCTGTCTCTAAGATTAGACCCCAAAACCACATACATGTATATGGTTTTGTTTGTACAGATTCTATCATGTTGGTTTTTTTTGTTTTGTTCTGTTTTCTATCACACAAACCTTTTTTATGGTGGTTAATAATGCCAAGTGATTCCCTTAGGGCAGGAAAAACCTGGGGAGGTGGTTCCAAGATCCATTTTCCTTCAGAAGACATCATGAGGATACTTAGATATGTTGACAGAGGTTGCAGTATGATGGTTTTGTGAACATTACGTCCAGAATTATGCATTGGCTTAAACAGCAACAACTAAACTGTGGTAAATTACTGTTGGTATTTCTCTAGAACTGGAAATTTCAGAGAACCAGAGAACCCAGTAAAATGACATATAATGTATTTGGGTTCTCTAGAGGGACAGAACTAATGGAACATATATATATATGGAATATATATACACACATATATATATATATATATATATAAAGGGGAGTTTATATCTAAAGGGGAGTTTATATATAAAGGGTAGTTTATAAAGTATTATATATATAAATACTTTATATATAAAGTATTATATAATACTTTATATATAAAGTATTTATATATATAATATATATTTATATATAAGGTATTATATATTATATATAAATATA
>CAUYLG010075264.1:0-13458 GCA_963573385.1 Cacajao melanocephalus | reverse complement strand
GGACATGGATGAATCTGGAAACCATCATTCTCAGCAAACTGACACAAGAACAGAAAATCAAATACCACATGTTCTCACTCATAGGCGGGTGTTGAACAATGAGAACATATGGACACAGGGAGGGGAGCATCACACACTTGGGTCTATGTGGGGGAACTAGGGGAGGGACAGCAGGGGGTGGGGAGTTGGGGAGGGATAACATGGGGAGAAATGCCAGACATAGGTGATGGGGAGGAAGGCAGCAAACCACATTGCCATGTATGTACCTATGCAACAATCTTGCATGTTCTTCACATGTACCCCAAAACCTAAAACACAGTAAAATACAAAAAAAAAACTTCATGACTCAACATTTACCATTTAAAAATATGTATTTATTAAGTACCCACTAAAACTCAGCACTGTCTTAGGCATAGGAATAAAATAATGAGCAAAAATTTGGTCACTATGTTCATAGAGTTAATGGTTTCATAACTATACCCTGGTGCAATATATGCGAATGCATCTGGAGACTTTTACTGTTGTCACACTCTAGTTGTGGTGGGGAGGAAAGTGTGGTACTAGAATCTAGTGGATAGAAGCTTAAAATGCTGCTAAATGTACCACAATGCACAAGACAGCCTCCACAATAAAATACTATTCAGCCCAAATGCTAGTAATGTCACAGTGAGGAAAATTTACTAGCATATAAAATGGGCATCAATTTGACGATTCCACTCTTTAATACACAAATAACGTTCAAGATAAGAACTTCAAAAGAAACATGATTTTTTGAGAGCCCGTAACAAAAATATATAGACATAAACTGAAGTCAGCATAGATCCCCTGCCCCAAGGAAGTTATCTGAAAGATAAAGTATTTTTGTGTATATAGTAGGGAGGGAGAAAGATAACATAGAAGGATCATTTCAAATGATAGCTAACGGATGGAGTAAATAGAAACTGATAGCATTATGGCAAGAGAAGAGGGGTAGATGTGAGATGAGACTGGAGGGATAGGGGAGAACAGATAGGGCTGTGTGGGTTCCTTGAGGAATTCAAAGGCATTAAAACATTTTAAGCAAAAAGGAACTTGAGTTGATTAGATGCTTAAATTGGAAAATATCATCCTGGCTACAGTACAGAGGGAGATAGATTAGAAGAGGGAAGAGTTGCTAGTCAGTGTGATACAGAGAAAGGGACACTCATCCATAGTAAGCTTTGAAGATGTCTTGCTTCTGATGGAACAATTTCAAAGAGATAGAATTTGGGAGATTAGAAGGCAAACCACGGCAGCGTAGAAGGCAATACTCTCTGTGATGGAATTCTTTCTTATATACATTATAACCCATTCCCACACATAGTATTGTCCTCATGATCCCCTTTCTACCTTCAGTAACAACTTATAACTATCCCTCCAGTGTCTGAGATTTTTCTTTCCATCTTTTAATGCTTGCCTCTTCAACTGCTCATGTGATACTCATAGTGTACTCTTCATTCTATCCACACTTTTAAAATGGCAATGAACACAATATAAAGGTACTTCTTTACTTATTTAAGCATGGATTGATTGTTCCTGACAATGAGAAAACTACTGTGTCTTTGTGTGTGTGTGTGGGGGGGGGAGTGCATTGGCTTTCAGTTTTTAAACTTGTGTTTTTTTTTGTTATACTTTAAGTTCTGGGGTACATGTGCAGAACATGCAGGTTTGTTAAATATTTATACATGTGCCATGGTGGTTTGCTGCATCGATCACCCCGTCATCTACATTAGGTATTTCTCCTAATGCTGTCCCTCCCCTACTCCCCCATGCCCTGCTATCCCTTCCCTAGCCCCCACCCCCTGACAGGCCATAGTGTGTGATGTTCCTCTCCCTTTGTCCATGTTTGTGATTTAGACTTTATTGTATTTAACTAAGAAATTATGACCTTATTAGTGGTTATAATGAAAAATGGATTTACTAATAGTCTACAGACTATTATAATTACTTCAAAATAATATAATTAAATATCTATTTCTAATTCATGGATTCCTACAGCTTGTTTTACTATTTTGAAATCAATTTGCCACCCACTGCTTTTTTACTACACTGATTCCTTTTGAAATCTCAAATCTCTAATTTCAGTGTCGCTTCTGTGGGTTCACAGAATCTCTGATGAATTTCATATACGAGATTTTATAGCACACTGTGGTCTTGTTGCTTTTGGCAGAAGTACCTAAAACAGTTGAGTAGAAGAAAGAACTGAAAGTATTATTTTCAGTTAATTGACTTGAAAGTAAGATGAAAATAATTTGGATGGGTAGATAAAAACACGTTTTTTTCTTAAATTGTATCTTTCATCCCTGAAATCTTCTTGTGATAAAGAGGATAAATAGCTCAGGAGTAAGTCCTTCCTCATATTGGCCTGATAACCCTACTGCAGACAAACTAATTTATTATTGATGACTTGGGATGCTTTTTTACTTGTCTCTGTTTCAGTACATCTGATATGTTGGGTAAAGCCTATTGATTGATCCAAGTTTGGCTTTTATGGTAATTTATTGAAAGGAAGCCCTGAAGAAAGCTTGTGGAAGAGATGAATATTTTTCGGATTTTACCATAGTAAAATAAAAGAAACATGAAAAAGTTCGGTTTTTCTCCAGCTAAATTGATGATCCTGCTAGAGTTTAACATGTGGATGGATGAAGGTTGATGGAGAAAGGAGTATTGTAAGACGTGAACTGGTCCTCATGGTTATTTAATATTGAATGCTAATGATGGGCCGTGCACTTTAAAGAACACAGGAGTTCAGCATGAAAGGCATAATTCAATTTTGTTCTTTAAGACCTGCAAAGTTTCCCCTTTGCGAGGCCTCAGTGTGTTACAGTAAGGATTTGTTAAATGAATCATATTTTGAAATATATTATGACTAATATTCCTGTTATTGCTGCGTCAGAAGCATCTGAAAAGTGAAAGCAAATATCCTGTTTTACCTGCCATGGATTTTCATGTAAACGAAGGATTCCTCTTGATTGGATCTAAATTGTTGAGCAGAGAGAATGCATACATTTACTTTCCCTGGCCCTCACGGGACATCAAATTGAATTCTCTTGTGTATTATTTGGGCTTGACTACATTTGTCTGTTTTTATCTCTGCTATGCAAAAAGATTACTGAGTTTTATCTTCCCAGTGGGAAACTGAAAAAACAATATTCTTCCCTTTATTGATATGTTTCTTCTAGGAAGAATACAACTAAATAAGTTACCTTTTAAGCAGCAGATAAGAGAATCCCAAACATTAAATAAAATTGACTCTCAGAGAAAAGCATTTGAAACCTAGATAGACTACCAAGATGCAGCAGATCAGGTATTAGAGAAAAAAATATTGTCAGCTGAGGAGAAATAGTTGAACAAAGAGTGAGTGCAAAGCTTTCAATTTTATCAGTCTGTATAAGTTCTATCAATCTTATTACTATAAAGCTAGCCTTTAGCTTCTCTGCTGAAAAAGAGCAAGTCATTGGGGTTAAAAGCTGTTCTACTTTGATAATTTATTGAAATAAATTATGATTTGCATTCCCCTTCTCATTATTATAGTTTTGAACTTTTAAATTTGCCTTGGTTATAAAAAGGTGAAAAGAACTGGAAAATAAGTAGAGGTAAAAAAAGGGGAAGAGGAATAAAAATAATGTTACAATGTTAAAAGTAGATAATTACTATATAAGAGATAGTTCACTATAAAGATAGTGAACAACATATTTTTTTAAAGGCTTAGTCTTCATTCTTTTATTGAGAAGTAATTTTGAACATTCATGAGATCAATTAAAATGTTCTTAAGCATAGATTTTGTTTTTGCCATGACTTCATTTAGTGACATTCTTTGTGTGTGTGTGTGTGTGTGTGTGTGTGTGTGTGTGCGCGCGTGTTTGGAGGGTTAGAGACACTAGGCACAACTTCCTTTATCACTCATGGGACACAAGGAAATGTGAAAATATCCATGTTTTCACATTTTGTCCAATGGTTGAAAGTCTTCATATATTAAATTTGCTTGAATTTTATGTACATAATTGTCAACATAGTTGTTTATGAAAAAAATATCAACTTTATTGTTGTATGGATGGAGAGAAAATAAACAGATAGAAGTATTTGTTAGAAGGGAAAGCTTCCAGGAGGAGATAAGATTTAACTTGAAATTTGAAGGTTTTAGAAATCCAAAGAGCAATGATTTGGAAATGGCTTGGTCAAAGATTACGGTATGATAATTAGCTAGGTGTTGTTGTGGTAGCATATAGCATTTGGGGAGCATCTGAGATTTGAAAACGAATTAGTTACCGGAAATACATACTCCTCAGTCTAAGAAATTTCAATTTTACCTAATGTTTTCTCTATAAATGTATATAATATAACTGAAATAATTATACATATTTACTACAGAAAAAAATATTCTTTCACATATTTATAGGAGTAACAGAATCAAAACAAGTGTGATATTATTAAATAGATTTTAGGCTTACTGTCTGATTGCTGGATTCTATCTATATGCATTAAAGTGCTGGATATTGTAAATGTCCCTTGGCATAAAGAGTTTAAAGTAAATAAAGACTTGGAAAACAGATTTGAAAGTTGTTATATGTTGATGGGCTCTTCAAATTTGGGCCAAGGGAAGCATATTGGAGAAAATATTAATGGAAAACTAGCAAATTTTAAGACTAGCAATAAAAATCTAACAAGGAAGAAGCATAAGTTAATTAAAGAAGAACTAGTATATTGAGATAGTAGATGATATTAGATGCTATGTAGGTATTAGTGAATACACAGCTGAGTCAGAGATCTATGATTACAATTAAATTGAACCTGTTAGGAAACTTGTACTGGATTAGAAAATCAGAAGTGTAAAGTCAACATACCAACCTATTTTTACTTGTCTTTAAAGGCTTAAGATTCCCACTGAGAAAAAAATGCCATAGTAACATCTGCATAAAACACAGATTCAAGTTAGGGCATGATAATCACTTTTCAAATATTGGTATTCTCACCTTGATTACAAAACACATTTTTAGACTTCTTTTAAGCCTAGAAAACAATTTGTAATTGTGTGATGGACATTATGAGTGATACATTGTGGAGAGTCATTCTTTTTAAAGGGCATTGAGTTTTATTCAGACAGTTATTTAAATTATTGGTCATTCCTCTTAGATATATTATGTACGATTTTATTATTTACTAACTTGACGTTATTTTGTTCTTTAACTTTCTCTGAGGCCAAGACCCTTATTCTAGGGCATGGGGCATACTGCTAAGGCAAGGACTTCTTTGGGTATCAAGGTAGGTGTTCATCCTCGTGTGTTTAGTGAGGTCTCTCCATTCTACATCAGCTGGAACTCCAGTGTCTCCTAGCCTGAAATAACCTCTTAGATCATTGCTTAGCACTCAACAAGGCAACAGGTCATTCTTATTAGGCTAGCAGAGTTTCACACATGCAGAACTGTATTTTTGGCTATAGAGTTAATGGTATTAACAAATCTCCATGCAGATTTCTGGGTCCCTCTCTTTGCACAGATCTCTTCTGTGTTACACTGCTGTACATATTCCAGTATTTTCAACAGCGTGGAGTTTGGACCTCTGCCTTCTCTGCTCAGCAATACCCAGCACTACTTCGGGTGTATAATCCTGCCCTGTGGTAGAAATGTGCCTCGAGACAGAAATACAGGAAGATATCATTCCTCACTTTGTGTTTTCCTTTTCTGAAGAATCACAGTCTTGCACTTGTTATTGTCCTGTTACTGAAAACGATTTCCTCATATATTATGTTGAGTTATATTCTTGTTTTCAGTGACTGGGTGAATCTGTTACCAGTTACATTTTCTCTACCTATTATAAAATTTGATGTTCTTTCTTCATTTTACACATACAAGCTTCATTAATGAGTCATCCTGAAATCAACTTAAATCACCTTGAATATGATTTCCTTCCTTCCCTCCCTCCTTCCTTCTTTCCTTCCTTCTTTCCTTCTTTCCATTTTTCTTTCTTTTCTTTCCTTCTTTCTTTTCGTTCTCCCTCTCTCCCTCCCTCCCTCCCTCCCTCCATCCCTTTTCATCTTTTTTTTTTTTTTTTTGAGACGGGGTCTCACTCTGTCACCCAGGCTGGAGTAATGACGGGATCTCTACTCACTGCAAACTCCACCTCCTGCATTTAAGTGATTCTCATACCAAAGCCTCTCACGCAACTGGGATTATAGCTGACCACCAGGACACCCAGCTAACTTTTGTGTTTTAAGTAGAGATGGAGTTATACCATGTTGATCAGGCTGGTCTCAAACTCCTGACAAGTGATCCACCCACCTCGGCCTCCCAAAGTGCTGGGATTACAGGCATGAGCCACCGTCCCTGGCCTGTTTTTTCTTTGTTTACCAGATCACAGATGTGTATATCATAGAGTCAGTTTCATAAATGATTTTAAATGGAAAAATATCATACTTAGCTGAATTTTTTTTAAACTACCTACTTATTCCATGAAGGGAAGTGAGCCTTCTACCCTTAATCAATCACTCATGTTTATTTTTCCATTCTAAGAAGCAGTGAGGATCATCTAATTGCATTTAAGACTTCCTATACTTGGACTTTGACCTTCTCTAAAAGAGCTGCTCTGAAAAACATTTCCTCTAAAACACAATTAGGAGACATATATCTTGAAATGAGCCTATACTTGTTTTTTAAAAAATTATACTTTAAGTTCTGGGATGCATGTACAGAACATGCAGGTTTGTAACATCGGTATACATGTGCCATAATGGTTTGCTGCACCCATCAACCCGTCATCTACATTAGGTATTTATCTGAATGCTATCCACTTAGCTGATTTTTTAAAAGGTAAACAGCCAGCATGTGAAATGGTAGCTAAGTTTACCCTTTTAATGACCATCAAATCTTATCTGTTTGAAGATCCATCAAATCTCCTAGTATAATTTGTAAAATAGACTAAACAAAGCAACAACCGAAATATATTCTCTCTGTCCAGAAAACTGCCTAATTTCAGGAATTAATCTGTTACTGAGCCTGATGTCTGCTGTTTCGTCCTTTATCACCAGCTTTGAATGCCAACCTTGGCAATAATGAAAAATAAACTTCTAAATTGAGAGACAGGTGTGCAGACAAACTGTGCATAAGTTACTTTTTGTTATAACCTGACTCCAAAATGCAAATACTTATTGGAATAGGCAAGCCATTTACCAACAGTAACTCAAAACTCCATTTCAGACTGGGTGATAATTTAATAGAAATTTATAATGGCACTTCTATAGAAGCTAAAACTTCAAACTACCTATTTTTTATTTATGCTAATCTATATTTGTTAAGAACTTTTATATGCTTACTATTCAGTCTTTAATAATAGCCATACTGAAAAGCTGGACAAGATGGTGAAGTAGACCTCTCCAGGGATTGTTCCTCCAAAGAAATATCAATTTGAACAACTATCTGTGCACCAAAACAACCTTCACAAGAATTCAGGAAATCAGTTTTTTTCTTCATCAATGTTATGACAAAATAATGTTGAATGAAACATTATTCCAGAATCTGTTGTATGTCTTTTCTCTTAAAGTGGCAGTTTTCAAGAATCTATCAGTGACAATGTTCCTGGATGTAGCATAATAATAAGAAAAGGAGCATTGAAGAAGGTACAAGGACAGTTTTACATTACCTGAATCATTCTTTCATCAACTCAAAGCAGCAGAGTGAAGACAGAGACAAGAACTGCTTATGGGAAGGAGAAAGATTTGGTTTGGAACAAATTATGGAGCCTAACACAGTTAAACACAGTACTGGGCAGAACTTTTAGGGTCCTGACACTAGGTCGATACCCACAAATGGAGCTTCTAGACCCTCCATGGCATCAGAAAAGAACCTGTAACCCTGGTGATACAGACTTTTGTTCTAGCCTGCATCATCACTGACCAACTACAGTGATCTCAAGCCCCAAAGAAACCTCAGTGACAGGCAGGTCATAGCACCTGCAGGCCTTAGATATGACCCAGTGCCACACAGCTCTCAATGGCAGTGGGTTTTGGATGTGACCTAACATTACATCAGTGTTGGTGGCCATGGTATTTCCTATATTGCCTCTCTCCAAATCCCAGGAAGGACAGCACATAAATAGACACCTTTCACTTGAAGAAAGGAAAGAAAAGTAAGCGTAACGCTTTGCCTTACAATACAGGCCTGGGGCCCACCTCAGTAAAGCTGAGTACTGAGCAGAACCCCGTGGCTCCTGATACTAGGCTGGTACACAGAGATGAAGCCTCTATACTCCAGCCCTGTGCCATAATGAAACCAGTGGCCCTGGCAAGAATAATTGAAGATCCAACCCACATTACCATGAGGTAACTACAGCAGACTTCAGCCCTGAATAAACCTCAGTGGTAGGCAAGCCATAGCAGCAGTAGGCCTTAGGCATGTTCCAGTGCTGCACAGGTCTAGGTGGTCATCGGCTTTAGGTGCATTCCAACACTGTTACCCTTGAAGGCCAGAGGATTCTGACTATGGTGGTCCTGGGATTACATTTCCTGTTAGAGCTGACACAGCTGAAGTGGTCATTGGCTTACAATTCTCACCAATTTCCCATGAAAATCTGGACAAGCTTATTGCTGAATGAAGTTCCAAACAAAGCCAGACTTTGATGATTAAATTAAGTACCTATGTCAATGTTTAAGCATTGATGCACAACTGCCAGAATCAAGATCAGAGAAACAATATCACCAGACAAATAATGTGCCAGTGACTGACTCTAAGCAGATGGAGATGGAAGAAATGCCTGACAAATAGTTCAAAATAAGCATTCTAAAAAAGCTTTACAAACATCAAGAAAATACTGAGAAACAATTCAAAAATTATCAGAGATATGTAAAAAGATACGGAAATAATTTTGAAAATAGAAATGCTAGAGCTGAAAAACATAATTCGCAAAATTAAAAATGCTATAGAGGGTATCAGTAGTGGATTTAATTGGAGAAAATAATCTGAATTTTAAGACAGGTTAACTGAAAATACACACTCAGGGAGAAAAAATAATTAAGGAAGAAAGCTTATAAGATTTGTAGGATAGTAGCAAAAGAGCATCATTGGTGTTTAGAGGAAACATGGTTCATGTTGAGTGGAACTAGAAAAAAAAAAAGATGGGGTGGAAAGCTTATTTAAATAAATAATAACAGAAAACTTTCCAAATCTGGAGAGACATATAAATATCAATGCACTGGAAAGTCAAAATTATATAATCAGTTTCAATCCAAATGAGACTATTCCATAATAGATTATAATCAAACTGTCAAAGATCAAAAACAAAGGATTTCAAAAGCAGCAAAAAAATAGAAGCCAATAACTTTTAAGAAAGTTCCAACATATCTAACAGCAAACATTTCAGCAGAAACAATATACGCAACAATAGAGTGAGATGATGTATTCAAAATTCTGAAAAAAGAAAAAACTGTCAACCAAGAATACTGTTTTCTGGCAAAACTATTTTTCAGAAATGAGAGATAAAGACCTATAGAAAAATGAAAGCTGAGGAAATTCATTACCAACAATTATCTGACACAAAATGCTAAAGGGAATTCAAGATGAAATAAAAGGACAATAATAAGTACACGAAAAACATCGGAAAGTATATAAGTCACTGGAAAAAGTAAATGACACAATTAAATTCTGGATACTCTAATAACATAAGGTGGTATACAAATCACTTACATCTGTAGTATGAAAGTAAAAAGACAAAACTATTAGCATAGATAAGTATAATTTATTAAGAAAATACAATATAAAATATAAATTGTGATATTAAGCATTAAGAATCGGGAAGAGAAGGTGCAAAGAGTAGATTTTTTTCCTATATTTTTATTTTTTCTTTGTGAACAAATTTATCAATTTAAAATAAATCATGTAACTTTTTTTATAATTCTTATGTTTAACACAAAGCAAAAACCTATGTTAGATACACTAAACAAAAAGCAAGAAATCAAAATATTCATACAGATAAATTAGCCACCAGAGATGAACATAGGAGGGGAAAAAAGGAAGATCAATAAAACAACTAGAAAACAATTCACAGGGGGGCACTAGAAAGTCCTTACTTACCAAATATCACCATTAATGCAAATGTATTAATTACCTAGCTAAAAGATATAAAGTGGCTTAATAAATTTTTTTAAAAGACCCAACTATATGATGCCAGTAACTTACTTTACCTGTAAGGACACCCATAGACTGAAATCGAAAGGACATAAAAATTTATTTCATGCAAATGGAAACCAAAAGAAAGCAGTAATAGCTACATTCATATCAGATAAAATAGATTAAGTCACAAATGGTTAAAAGTGATAAAGAAGGTCATTATATTGTAATAAAGGGTTCAATTCAGCAAAAGAATAGAACAATTTTAAATATACACTCAACATTAGAGCACTTTAATGTACAAAGCAAATATTAATAGGTCTAAAGGAAAAGGTAGTCTGCATTATAGAAGAGTACTTCAACAGTCCAATTTCAGCAATGGACAAATCAGTGAGAAAAATCAACAAAGAAACATTGAATTTAAACTGTGCTCTTCACCAAATACACCTAACTTAAGGGATAGTTACAGACCATTCCATTCAACAGCTATAGAACATGCATACTCCACAACTGCACATAGAAGATTCTCCAGGATAGATTATATGGCAGGCCACAAAAGAAGTCTTAACAAATTTAAGAAGATCAAATTTAAATCAAGTATCTTTTTCTGACTTTAATGCTATAAAACTAGAAATCAATAATGGGATAAATTTAGCAACCTTTAAAAGTAAATGTGGAGGCAGGATTCAGGATGACTGACTACATGCAGCCAAAAGAAACTTCTGTCCATGAGAGACTGGGACATTTGGGATACTTACACACTCTGAGCAAAGCTTTGGAGGGAAGGCATTGAAAGTGGATAGAGACAGGACACAGATGCTGGACTGAACAGGAAGAAGCTGGAAACCCTGCAAAGGCCTGCCAAGCACTGGGACTTGTTTCTGGCCCCCAGTGACTCCTGGGGAAGGGGTAAATAAACCAGCAAGGAATGACCCGCTCTCATCATGAACGACTGAGATCCTGGCAGCAGGAGACCCCATGACCCCCACAGACACTTGAGCTTCCAGCGACCTACTTAGAGATGTGGTAGGGGCAAGATTCCAGACTGTGCAGGGTCCAGAGATTTTGGTGCAGAAATGCCTTCAGTGGAGCATGACCAGGGATTCCCATCCCCCATGTGTCACTGTGCTGTTTTAGGAGACTTTACTCTTGAGGGGATTGTTAGATCTATACAAAGCAGGGCAGTCTTGCCCATGAAAAGGGGCAGTCTGATATGAGAACCCCTATCTTCTGGCATTCCCTAAGGTCCCAGCCTGGCAGTGCCCACATAGAGTGCAGTCTTGGATACTCAACTAGGGTGCTTCTTGGGGGCCCTCATCATAGCTTCCTCAAGAGCAAAATATACATGCCAGAAACTCTAGTAGAGTGGCCTTGCCAGTGCACACTAGCCCATCCCCACCCTTTCCCCCAACCTCCACTGTACCACTTTGCCCTATAGGCACCCCCCACTACATTGTAGGCACACTCGAAAGGCAGAACTTGGATGCCCTCTCCCACCACCACATTTGTGCACTGGAACACTACCTCACCACTACTGCCAGCCTGAGCTCATCATGTTCCCTGGGCTGCACGGTCATTACCTGCACAAATATGCACATAGACACATAGACAACCCTGCACCTGCTGCACAGCCACCATGACTACAGATGTGCACTGTAGACTGACAGCACCAGCCCTGCTGCACCACCACTACTTTTGCTGAAATACATGCATGGAAGCCAGCAGCCCCATTCCCAACAGCCCCTTGCCTCCCCCTACCACTGCTGGTATGCAAGTGCACAGGAAAGGCACAGACTTACTCCCACCAGTACCCTGCCCCAGACACCACACTTGTACCCTGCCATGTGGCTGCTGCTGGTACAAGCAAAGAAGAATGAAACTCACTGTCACTGACTCAGTGAAGCACTTTGGCTGACACCAGCTATTGGAGTGCTGCAGCTAACAGTCTGGGAACATCTCAGCCCCTGCAGCATAGCACGCTCCTAATCTCAAGGGGCCAGAGAACAAAGCTGGGAGCCCAACATCAACCCCTCAGAGTTAGAGCAGGCAGCCCAGGAATGCTAAACTGAGCCTTGTCCCCCTGAAATCTTCCAGAAAGGCAGCCAGTCAACTGAATGCACCTTATACCAAAATGAAATCCAAAAGGGCATAATAAAAGGCAAAAAAAAAAAAAAAAAAAAAAAGACTCATCTAAAGGACATCAGATTCAAAGATTGAAGGAACATCATCCCACAGAGATGTGACAGAAACAGCGTAAGAACTGTGGCAACTCCGAACAGCAGAGTGTCTGTTTACCTCTATACAACTGCACTAGTTCGTCAGCAAATGTTTCTAACCAGGCTGAAAAGCCTGACATGGTAGAAATCTAATTCAGAATATGGAATTCTATTAGAATATGGAAGAAAGATCATTGAGATATAGGAGACAGTTGAAACTCAATTCAATTACTCTAAGGAATAATTGAACAAAATAATACAGGAGATGAAAGACAAATGTCCATTTTAAGAAAGAACCAAACTGATGTGCAAGCATTGAAAAACTTCAAAAATTTAAGAATACAATCATGAATATTAACAGCAGAATCAACCAAATTGAGGAAAAAATCTCAGGGCTCAAAGACTGGTTCTCTAAAGTAACTCAGTCAGATAAAGAAAAAAAGATTAAAGAAGACTGAACAAATCCTATGACAAGTATAGGATTATATAAAGAGACCAAATCTACATCACAGTGGCATCTCTGAAACAGAAAACAATCAACTTGAAAAACATATTTCAGGATATTACCCTAAAAACTTCCCCTACCTTGCTAGAGAGGTCGACATTCAAATTCAGGAAATGCAGAGAATCCCTGCAAGATACTATTAATATACAAAACAACCATCCCAGAAAATATAGTCATCACATTCTCCTTGGTTACAATGAAAGAAACAAATGTTAAAGGCAGCTAGAGAGAAGGGGCAGGTAACCCACAGAAAAAAAAACCCATCAGGCTACCAGTAGACATCTCAGCAGAAATCCTAGCAACCGGAAGACATTGCAACCAATAATTTCACGTCCAGCTAAACTGAGCTTTGTAATTGATTGGGAAATAAGATTCTTTTTTTTTTTGAAAGAGAAAAGAAGAAAGAAAGAGTGAAAGAAAGAAAAAAAAAAGAATGTAAGAGAGAAAGAAAGAGGAAGAGGGAGAGAGAACGGGATTCTTATTCTATTGCCCAGGCTAGAATGCAGTCTAAAAATGGGTATTAAAAACCTCTTTTATGCCAATAATTGTGCTTAACAATGGAGACAGGAAGGAACAAGGGATGAAAATAACAAACAAGCAGCCAACCAATATTTTATTTAAA
>CAUYLG010075263.1:0-32120 GCA_963573385.1 Cacajao melanocephalus | reverse complement strand
TATATTATATTTATAGTAAATAGTAAATTCTCTTTATATATAGATGCTATACTATAAATAATATAGTATTTATAGTATATATATAGATGCTATAATATAAAAATATATATTTATAGTAAATAGTAAATATGTGTTTATTATTATATAGAATAATATAGTAAATATATATTTACTTATGTATTAGTAAATAGTAAATATATATAGTAAACATATTTTTAAATACATATTTATTTTTTACTATTTACTAATTTCTCCAGAACTTCCTTTTCTGCTTCTATTATTTATGGTAAACAATCTTGATGTATTCTTAACCTCCAGAGAATATAAATACTCTTAACAGCACATAAAAAATTAATAGGAGATATCTCTGTTAGACAACAGAAACAATGTTATTTGAGTGGGGCTAAAAACATATATCTTTTAAAATTAGT
The DNA here is from genome assembly GCA_963573385.1 of Cacajao melanocephalus. Taxonomy (NCBI): domain Eukaryota; kingdom Metazoa; phylum Chordata; class Mammalia; order Primates; family Pitheciidae; genus Cacajao; species Cacajao melanocephalus. Next base: position 31,689 of record CAUYLG010075263.1, on the reverse strand, counting down.
ATTACTAAATTAGTATTACTTTGGCAAATATTAACTGGGGGGTTTTGATCTTTTTGTTGTATCAAGGAAGATAGGCTTCAAAATTATCGACATGGTTTATGCATCACATGGCTAGACACAGTCATTTTATTAGCATTGCTTCATGTTTTTAATATGCATACTCTGGTTAGACCTATATGATGCCAGACATCTGAATGTGACATGGACAAACTGTACTCAATGCATTTACGTCACTGACAAATCAAACACATCTAAACACCTAGCAAGATAATAATCCACAAATTCTCTTTCTGAATATTATTATAAGTGATCTGTCCATACTCCTATCTCAAGTCAACGCTTCTATATGTGTATCAGATTTCAACCCCTTTTGCCTACTTCAGGAAATTATTCTAGCAATTCTGCCTTATCTATCCTTCATCATTAATTGCATGTTTCAATAAGACTGTTCCCATTTAATTACAAAAGTTTTGTTATTTTTTCTAGGCAAAAAAAGTGAATATTCTTTCAATCCACTTTCTCAGCAATTTCTTTGTTCCCCTTTCTCTCTGGCAGCAAAACTCCTGGGAAGCTGTCTACGGATGCTGTCTCCAGTTTCTTTCCTGCCATTCATTCATAACTGACTCCATTTAGAATTTGTCATTTCCATTCCACCAAGTAGTAGAAAGATGTCTCCAGCTAAATATACTTAAACTGAACTCTTCAGCTTTCCACACAAATCTGCTCTGCAATTGGCCTTCTGAATTCTGTGACTGGCAATTGTACTTGCTCAAGCCAAATCGTTGGAGTCACCCTATTTTTATTTTGTTGACTTTGTTGTTCTTGTATGTGACATACATTCTTTCAAAAAATTTTATTGACTTGCCTTCAAAATGTCTCAATTTTAGTCACTTGAGTCACTTGTCATCATGTATACTGCTACCTCTTGCCCTAAACCACCATTAAAGTTTGCCGAGATAATTGCCATAGCTACTAGATCTCTTACCCAATCTTGTCCCTCTACAGTCATTCTCAACATGAGTGACAGTGATCCTTCAAAACAGGAATCAAATCATTTTGCTTATTGCTGAAAACCCTATGATGCTTTCAATTACATGCACAGGAAAGTTAAAGTCCTTGTGAATGCTGACAAGATCCTATATTTTTGTTTTTCCCCTTTCTATTACTTCTCTGACCTCATCTGCTATTGCTCTCCTGCTGTCTCCAGCCATGCTTCTCTCACTGCAGTCTGACCATACTACTCCTTTTGTTCTTTCTCACCACATCAGGCCTGCCACTATTCTATCTTAGGGCAATCACACCAGATATTCTGTATACCTGAGATGGTTTGTATTCTCTAGATGTCTGCATAAAATTGACCACATTATCTTCTCAGTATCTTGATCACCACATAAAAATCACCAGTTCTGTCCACTCCAATCCTGTTTCACTTTACTCTGTTCTTTTTATCAATAGCACTTATCTTCTTTTAATATAATATAAAGATATTTATTACATTTACTGTTTATCATCTATCTCCTTTTGCTAGAATGTAAGCTGAACAAAGGCAAAGTGTGTAAGAGTGTATGTCTCTCTCTCTCTTTTTTTTTTTTTTTTTTGAGATGGCATCTTGATCTGTCACCAGGCTGGAGTACAGCAGCACATTCTCAGCTCGCTGCAACCTACACCTCTTGGGTTCAAGCGATTCTGCGGTCTCAGCTTCCTGAGTAGCTGGGACTACACGTGCGGTGTGTGCCACCATGCCCAGCTAATTTTTGTAGTTTTAGTAGAGATGGGGTTTCACTATGTTGGCCGGGATTGTCTCAATCCATTGACTTCGTGATCCACCCGCTTGGGCCTCCAAAAGTGTTGGGATTACTGGTGTGAGCCACTGTGCCCTGCCAAAGTGTGCATCTTGTTCACAGAGTGTCACTGATGATCCTTTTTCAAGAAGGAAGGTGCCTGAACAGTGTCTGGCATTAATAAATACTAAATCACTATTAGTTAATGCAGTAGTCAGAAAATTACCCCACCAAAGATATTCAGTCCTAATGCTTTAGGAACTGGGAATATATTACCTTACCTGGTAAAGGAAAATTTACTGATGTAAATAAATTAAGGATTTTGAGATGAATAGATTATCTTGGGATATGCAGTTACCAATATAATCAAAAGGGTCTTTATTTTTTTCTTTCCAATTTTTATTTTAGGTTCGAGGGGTATACTTGTACATTTGTTACATGAGTAAATTGCATGTTGTGAGGGTTTGGTGTGCAGATAATTTTGTGACCCAGGTAATCAGCATAATACCCGATAGGTAGTTTTTTAATCCTCACCTTTCTCCTACCCTCAAATAGACCCATCTCTGACGTTCAAAGGGGTCCTTCTAAAAGAACAAAAGACATGTAAAAGTATCATAGAGAGAAAAAATTTATGATTTTACATAGCTGGCTTTTAAGATGCTGAGAAGGTGGAAAGAAACAAGAAAATGAATACTTCCCTAGAACTCACAGAAAGGAATGCAGCTCTTCCAGCATTAAGATTTTAACTCAGTAAGAACTAGTGCAGACATCCAGAAAGATAATAAAGTTGTATTGTTTTAAACCACTAAGTTTTGGTTTATTTGCTGCAGTAACAAAAGAAAACAGATACTATTAAACTAATATATTATCTTATAAATCTCCCCATATTTCTAATTATTCATAGACATAACATCTGTGTTTTATATAAAAGTATGCATTCCTGTGTGTTATTTGATATAGTTCACACAGGTAAAGACAATAAATAAATTGGTAGGACTCCTAGAATTATAATAATTATAAATTTTGAAACCATTATGGCATTTGGGATATAATAGTATAGTGAGCTATTAAATTTGAAGTATTAAATTTGAAGTATTAAATTTGAAACTTAAAATGTAAGTAGAAATACTTCCTTAAAGAAATAAAAACTGATAATTAATGTTTACCTGGAAATAATATATTATTACCTCAATATTTTTTGTTAAATATGTGTAAATAAATATATTTATTTTAGGAGTTCTTAGAGGCCTTGATGTGTTAATATTTATAAGCAGCACTATAAGTATTATTTCATTATAAAATCCTGTTTTTATTAATCATATCATGGAACTAATCTTCCCTAAGATATTATTTTGGAAAAGTTTGTTTATGCTCAACTTACTGAACATGAACATTTAGCTCACATATATAATAATTTAGCCAAGATTGCTAGTGAATGTAACGAGCAAGAAGTCACTTCTTTGGACATGCAGTTTTAATTCACTAAATAAGCCTACTTTACTATGATTAATAAGCCCCCTAGAGTATGGTCCAGTGTGTTTAACTTCATCAAACTATTCTGACATAAACATCATCATGCCCAGAGACATCATTTAATTGCTTCTTTGTTGTTATTTTGCATTTATTTTTGAAAAATATTTTTGCTGAATATAGATTCTAGATTAAAGTTGTTTTCCAGGATACAAAATCAATGTGCAAAAATCACAAGCATTCATATACACCAGTTTGGCTTTCTCACCAACAAGAGAGCCAAATCATGAGTGAACTCCCATTCACAATTGCTACAAAGAGAATTAAATGCCTAAGAACACAACTTACAAGGGATGTGAAGGACCTCTTCAAAAAGAACTACAAACCACTGCTAAAGGAAATAAGAGAAGACACACATACACACACACAAAAAAAAAAAAATGGAAAAACTTTCCATGCTCATGGTTAGGAAGAATTAATATTATGTAAATGGCCATAATGCCAGAAGTAATCTATAGAATCAATGCTATCCCCATCAAGCTACCATTGACTTTCTTCACAGAATTGGAAAAAACCACCTTAAATTTTATATGGAACAAAAACTGGGACCACATAGCCAAGACAATTCTAAGAAAACAAATAAACAATAACAAAAAGCAAAGCTGGAGGCATCATGCTACCTGATTTCAAACTATACTAGAAGACTACACTAACCAAAACAGCAAGGTACTGGTACCAAAACAGACATATAGACCAAAGAAACAGAACAAAGGCCTCAGAAATAATGCCGCATGCCTAGAACCACCTGATCTTTGTCAAACCTGACAAAAACAAGCAATAGGGAAAGGATTCCCTATTTAATAAATGGTGTTGGGAAAACTGGCTGGCCATACGCAGAAAGCTGAAACTGGATCCCTTCCTTACACCTTATACAAAAATTATCTCCAGATGGATTAAAGATTTAAACATAAAACCTAAAACCATAAAAACCCTAGAAGAAAACCTAGGCAATATCATTCAGGACATAAGCATGGGCAAAGACTTCATGACTAAAACACCAAAAGTAATGGCAGCAAAAGCCAAAAGACAAATTGAATCTAATTAAGTTAAAGAGCTTCTGTACAGTAAAAGATACTATTATCAGAGTGAAAAGGTGACCTCCATATGGGAGAAAATTTTTCCAGTCTACTCATCTGACAAAGGGGCAAATATCCAGATCTACAAAGAACTTAAACAAATTTACAGGGCCGGGGGGGAAACATCAAAAAGTGGCCAAGGATATGAACAGACAGTTCTCAAAAGGAGACGTTTATGTAGCCAACAAACATATGAAAAAATGCTCATCATCACTGGTTATTAGAGAAATGCAAATTAAAACCACATTGAGATACCATCTCATGCCAGTTAGAATGGTGATCATTAAAAAGTCAGGAGACAACAGATGCTGGAGAAAATGTGGAGAAGTAGGAATGCTTTTACACTGTTGGTGAGAGTGTAAATTAGTTCAATCATTATGGAAGACAGTGTGGCAATTCCTCAAGGATCTAGAACTAGAAATACCAATTGACCCAGAAATCCCATTACTGGGTATATATCCAAAGAATTATAAATCACACTATTATAAAGACACATGCACACGTATGCTTATTGTGGCACTATTCACAATAGCAAAGACTTGAAACCAATACAAATGCCCATCAATGATAGATTGGATAAAGAATATGTGGCACATATACACCATGGAATACTATGTAGCCATAAAAAAGGGTGAGTTCATGTCCTTTGCAGGGACATGGAGGAAGCTGGAAATCATCATTCTCAGCAAACTAATGCAAGAACAGAAAACGAAACACTGCATGTTCTCACTCATAAGTGGGAGTTGAACAATAAGAACAAATGGACACAGGGAGGGGAACATCACACACTTGGGACAGTCAGGGATTGGGGCTAGCAGAGGGATAGTATTAGGAGAAATACCTAATGTACATGACTGGATGATGGATGCAGCAAACCACCATGGCACATGTATACCTATGTAACAAACCTACACTTTCTGCACATGTACCCCAGAACTTAAAGTACAATAAATTACTTTTTTAATTGTTTTCTTTTCACCATTTTCAAGATGTCATTCTATTTTATATTGGCATCTGTTGTTTCTGATGAGAATTTCATTGGGCATTCTTATCATAGTTTTCTGTACATATTTTTTCCTCTGTCTGTTTTGAAGGTTTTCTCTTCATCACTAGTTTTCATAAATTCAATTTTGTAATGTTGATACTGATTTGTTTGTGCTGATTGATCACATGGAGTCTAAGATTAAACTTCCATTCGAATTTTGGAAATTTGGAGTCATTATTTCTTGTACTTCTGTTGCTTCTCCTCTTTTTGGGATTACAATTAGATACATATCAGACTCCTCGATATCAATAGCTAGGTCATTAAAGCTCTAGTTTTGTTTTTTTTTTTAATTCTTGTTTTTACTGTACTTCAATTTTGATGAATTCTATTTTCCTGTCTTCAAGTTTACTGATCTATTATTCTGTATCTAATCTTTAAACATATTCAGTGAAATTTCATTTCAGGTATGTATTCTCAAACCCTGAAATCCTATTAATTTTTAATAGTTTCTTTCACTGTCTTTATATTCGTGTTCTCATTAACTATCTGACATATCTATAATAGCTGTTGCCACACCCTTGCCTTGTTATTTAATAATCTCCATTATTACAAGGTATGTGTTTATTTGATTATGAGTTCTGAGTCACACTTTCCTGTTGTTGTTGTTGTTGTTGTTTTCACATGGCTAGTAATTTTTCAATACATACAAAATATGGAGAACTTCAATACATACAGAATATGGAGATTTGAATTATGGGTATCAGAATTTTGTTGCATTATTTAAATAATGTTAAATTTTGTTTTGGCAGAGCAGTTATGTTACTCATGAATAAACCTGATCCTTTAGAGGCTTGTTTTTAAATGATGACGTGGCCTGTGGAGATTATCAATACTCAAGTTCTCCCTAGCTCTACTCTTCATATTTAGCCTTTTGAGGTTAAATAAATTTCTCTATTCTGGTTCTACAGAACTTTAATTTTTCCCAGTGTTGTGTGAGCTCCAAGAGATAGTATCTTTCCCCATTATATTTTTGTTGTTTCTTTTTTTAGTTTGTTCTGTTCTACCCTGCAGAGTCACCAAATTTTAACAGCTATCTGCATACAGATAAGCACCATCATCACTCCCCCACCAAAAAAAACCAAAATCACAGTATCTGGTTTTAACTTTATATCACTGAAAGAGGCATTCAAGAGGGAACGATAGACAGTATAAAATAACCAATCCCATACCTTCGTTGTCCTTTGGCAGTGGCTGTGAGGCATCGAGAGAGAGTCTACGGACTTGGGGGAGAAACTTCATAGCAACTGTGGGATGTTACAATGAATTCATCCTGTCCCAGTGGAGAGAAAAGTTGTGCTAGGGTCAGGCAGCATGCATGCAGGGAGGGAGCACTTGGACCAGACCGAGTCAGAGGGGAATATCCTATCCCAGTGGTCAGAACTTGAATTATTCAGCAAGATTTAATCACCATAGGCTAAAGTGCTCTGGGGTCCCAGGTAAAGTTGAAAGACAGTCTAAGACATGAGGTCTGAATTTCTTAGGCAAGTCCTATTGCTGGGTTTGGCTCAGAGCCAGAGGACTGGAGCAGTATGTGACTTTGGGAGACACAAGCTGGGCCAGCTAAGGGAGTGCTTAGACCACCCCAACGCAGTTCCAGGCAGCACAGCTCACAGCAACAAAATGGACTCCTTTCCTCTTAGGCAGAGGAGACTAAAGAATAAAATGAACTTTGTCTTGCATCTTGGATACCAGCTTAGCCACAGGAGGATGGGGTACTGGGCAGAGTTGTGAGGTCCATTTCAGGTCCTACCTCACAGACTGCATTTCTAGACACAATTGGGCCAAAAGGGAACCTGCTTCTTTGAAGGGAAGGATCCAGTTCTGGAAGGATTCATTAACTGCTGGCTAAAGAGCCCTTGGACACCAAATGACTAGTGGTAATACCCAGGTAGTGTGCTAGGGGCCTTGGGCTCTGAGATATACTGGCTTCAGGTGTGACTCAGCACATTTCCAACTATGGTGGCTATGGAAAGAGACACCTTCTGTGTGCAAAAAAAAAAAAAAAAAAAAAAGAAGGAAAAGTAAAGATGATGTTGTCTTGCACTGTAGGTAACAGGTTGGCCACAGTGAAATAGAGCAACAAACAGGCCCTTGGGGTCCCAAGCCCAGGCTTAGGCTCTTGGAAAGCAGTTCTGGACCTTCCCTGGGCCAGAGGAAAGGGAGCCCACTGCCATAAAGGGTGAGTCTGAGGCAAGACAGTGTTCACAGAAGCTGACTGAAGAGCTTTTGGGCTTTAAGTGAACATTGGCAATGGCCTGCTAGAACCCCTGTTGGCTGGTGGTAGTGGCGGCCACAGGGAGAGGATGCTCTGCCTGGAAAAAGAGGAGGGAAGAGTGAGAAGCATTTTATATTGCAGTCTTAGTGTCAGCTTAGCCATGGTAGAATAGAACATCAATAAATTTCTAAGGATTTTGCTGTAGTCCCTGGCTCCTAGACAGGATCTCTGTACCTACATAGGGCCTGGGTAACTTCTTGTCTGGAAGAGAACACAAACCTGGATGGCTTCACAACCTACTGATTATATAGCCCTAGGGCCTTAAGGGAAAATAGATGTTAGCCAGGTAGCAGTTACAGCAGGCCTTGGGCAAGACCCAGTGCTGTGCTGGCTTCAGGTACGACCCAGTGGTAGTGACTAATGGTGTATTTGCATCTCCACAACCCATTTCAGGTGGCTTAGCACAGAGTGCAAGATACTCCATTTGCCTGGGAAAAAGCAAGGAAAAAGAAAAAGTCTCTGGTAATTTAGAATATTCTCCCAGATCTTATCCAAGACCACCAAGGTGGTACCTCTACAAATCTGCAAAATACACAGAGTTATTGGGTTTGGGGCCCAAGTCCTTTTCAGAAACCCAAGATGGATGAGCACAAACAAGTCCACACTGTGAAGATGATAAGTATATAACTCTTCAATGCCTAGTCACTAACAAACAACTACAAACATCAAGACTATTCAGGAAAACATGACCTGACCAAATGAATTAAATAAGACACCAAGAACCAACCCCAAGAAATAGAGATGTGTAACTTTTCAGACAGATAATTCAACATTAGCCGTTTTGAGGAATCTGAAAGAAATTTAAAATTACTGGATTAGTCTGTTCTCACACTATTAATAAAGACACACCCAAGACTGGGTAATTTATGAAGGGTAGCAGTTTAATTGATTCACAAATCCACATGGCTGGGGAGCCTCACAATCATGGCAGAATGCAAAACAGGAAGAACGTCATGTCTTATGTGGTGACAGGCAAGAGAGCTTATGCAGGGAAATTCCATTTATAAAGTCATCAGATTTGTGAGACTTATTCACTACCACAACAACTGTGGGGAGGAAAACCACCCTCATGATTCAGTTATCTCCACCTGACCCTGCCCTTGACACATGGGGATTATTATAATTCAAGGTGAGATTTGGGTGGGAACACAGCCAAACAGTATCATTCTACTTTAACCCCTTCCAAATCTCATGTCCTCACATTTCAAAACAAATCATGCCTTCCCAAAAGTCCCCCAAAATCTTAACTCCTTTCAACCTTAACTCAAAAGTTCATAGTCCAAAGTGTCATCTGAGAAAACGCAAGTCCCTTCCATGTATAAGCCTGCAAAATCAAAAGCAAGTCAGTTATTTCCTAGATACAGTGGGGGTACAGGTATTGGGTAAATATATGCATACCTGATGGGAGAAATTGGCCCAAGGGAAGTGGCCACAGGCCCCATGCAAGTCCAAAATCCAATGGGGCAGTCAAATCTTAAAGATCCAAAATGACCCCTTTTGACTTTATGTCTCACACCCCTGTCACACTGATGGCAAGAGGTGGGTTCCCACAGCCTTGAACAGCTGTGCTTGTGTGACTTTGCAGGGTACAGACCTCGTCCCAGCTGCTTGCATGGGCTGGCATTGTGTGTCTGTGTCTTTTCCAGGCACATGGTAACAAGCTATTGGTGGATCTACCATTCAGGTGTCTGAAGGATGGTGGCCCTCTTCTCACAGCTCCACTAGACAGTGCCCAGTGGGGACTCTGTGTGGGGCTCCAAACTCAAATTTCTCTTCTGCACTGTGCTAGCAGAGGTTTTCCATGAGGGCTCCACTCCTGAAGCAGACTTCTGCCTGGATATTCACCTGTTTCCATACATTCTCTGGAATCTAGGAGGTGGTTCCCAAACCCCAGTTCTTGACTTCTGTGCATCCACAGGCCCAATACCAAATAAAAGTTCCCAAGGTTGAGGGCTTCCACCCTCTGAACGCACAGCCTGAGCTGTACCTTTGCCCCTTTTAGCCATGGCTAGAACAGCTGGGATGCAGGGCACCAAGTCCCTGGGCTTCACACAATGGGGCGGGGGGGGGGGGTTCTGGGCCTGGCACAAAAAACATTTTTTTTTCTCCTAGGATTCTGAGTCTGTGATGGGAGGGGCTGCTGCAAAGGTGTCTGAGATGCGCTGGAGATATTTTCCCCATTTTCTTCACGATTAACATTTGGCTCTTCATTACTCATCCAAATTTCTGCAGATGGCTTGAATTTCTCCTCAGAAAATGGGTTCTTCTTTTATATTGTATCACCAGGCTACAATTTTTTTGAACTTTTATGCTCTGCTTCCCTTTTAAACACAAGTTCAAATTCCAAACCACATCTTTGTGAATTCATAAAACTGAATCATTTTAACAGCACTCAAGTAACATCTGGAATGTTTTGATGCTTAAAATTTCTTCAGCCAGGTGCCATAAATTATATATCTCAATTTCAAATTCCCCAAATCTCTAGGACAGGGCAAAATGCCGCCAATCTTTTTACTTTATCATAGTAAGAATCACCTTTGCTCCAGTTACCAACAAATTCCTCATCTTCATCTGAGACCACCTCAGTCTGGATCTTATTGTCCATATCACAATCAGCATTTTGGTCAAAGCCATTCAACAAGTCTCTAGGAAGTTCCAACTTCCCCACATCTTTCTTTCTTCTTCCAGACTCTCCAAACTTTTCCAGTCTCTGCCTGTTTTCCAGTTCCAAACCTGTTCCCACATTTTGGCATATCTTTACAGCAGCAACCCACTACCCAATACCAATTTACTGTATTAGTCTGTTCTCACACTGCTAATAAAGACATACCTAACACTGGGCAATTTATAAAGGAAAGAAGTTTAATTTAACTCAAATTCCAAGTGGCTGGGGAGGCCTCACAATCATGGCAGAAGATGAATGAGAAGCAAAGTTACATCTTACATGGTGGCAGGCAAGAGAGCTATTCAGGAAAACTCTCATTTATAAAACCATCAGATCTTGTGAGACTTATTCAATATCATAAGAACAGTATAAGAGAAACCACTCTCATAATTCAATTATCTCCAACTGGCCCTGCCATTGATACATAGGGATTATTATAATTCAAAGTGAGATTTGGGTGGGGACACAGCCAAACCATATCAATAACATGGAGAAGAAATTCAGATCTAACTGATAAGTTTAACAAACAGATTAAAATACTTAAGAAGAATCAGGCATAAATGCTAGAGTTGAAAAATGCAATTGACATAATGAAGAATGCATCAGAATTTCTTAATAGCAGAATTGATCAAACAGAAGAAATAATTAGTAAGCCTGAGTCGAAGACAGGCTATTTGAAAATACATAGTAACAGGACATCAAAGATAAAAGAATGAAGCATACTATAACATCTAGAAAATAGCAAAAACCGGCAAATCTAAGAGTTATTGGCCAGAAAGAGAAGGCAGAAAAAGAGACTGGGTAGAAAATTTATTCAAAGGAAAATATCTACATATATACATATTTTTTTCAAGTACAAGAAGGTTATAGAACACCTAGCAGCTTTAACCCTAAGGAAACTACAAACTACCTCAAGATATTTAATAAATAAATTCCCAAAAGTCAAGGATAAATAAAGGTACCAAAAATAGCAAGAGAAAAGTAACAACATAACATGGAGCTCCAATAGGCCTCGCAGCAGATGTTTCAGTGGAAACCTTACAGACAAAGAGAGAGTGGCATGACATATTTAAAGCATGGAAGGAAAAAAGTTTTTACACTAGAATAGTATATCAGGAAAAAGTATATTTTCAACTTGAAGGAGAAATAAAGAACTTCCCAGAGGAAAAAAAAAAAAAAAGCCAAAGTATCTCAACACCAGACTTGTTCTACAAAAAATGCTAAATGGAGTTCATCAATCTCAAAGAAAAGATGTTAATGAACATGAAGAAATCATCCAGAGGTACAAAATTCACTGATAGAAATAAGCACACAGAAAAATACAGAATATTATAACACTATAATTGTGATATATAAACTACTATTGTCTTAAGTGGAAACACTAAATGAGGAACCAATCAAAAGTAAATGAGTACAACAACTTTTCAAGACATATGCAGTGCAATAAGACATAAAAAGAAACAAGAAAAAGTTAAAAAATGAGGAAATGACTTTAAAATGGAAAGTTTTTACTAGTTTTCTTTTTGTGAGTTTGTTTCTTTATGCAATTAGTGTTAAGTTGTCATCAGTTTAAAATAGCGGGTTATAAGACAGTATCTGCAAGCCTCATAGTAACCTCAAATTGAAAAACATACAACTAGTAAACAAAAAAATAAAAGTGAGAAATTAAATTCTACTGCCAGAGAAAATAATCTTCACTAAAAAGGATACAAGAATGATAGAAAGAAGGAAGAAAAGATTGCAATGTAATCAGAAAACAAATAGCAAGTGTAAGACCCTATTTATAAATAATAACATTGAATGTAAATGAGTTAAACTTTCCAATCAAAAGATGTAGCATGGCTGAATGGATGAAAAAACAAGACTCAATGATCTGTTGCCTATAAAAACATACTTTATCTATAAAGAAACACATACAATGGAATAAAGGGATGAAAACAAGAAACAAAAAATGAGTAGGAGTAGCCATACTTCCACAAAATAGATTTCAAGACAAAAACTGTAAGAAGAGATAAAGATTATTATATAATGATAAAGTGGTCAATTCAGCAAAAGGTTATAACAATTGTAAATATATATGCACCCAACACTTGATCACCCAGATACATAAAGTAAACATCACCAGAGCTAAAAAAATAAACAGACCTTAGTAAAATAACAGCTGGAGACTTCAACACCTCACTTTCAGCATTAGCCAGATTATTCAGATAGAAAATCAACAAACAAACAGTGGACTTAATCTGCACTATAGAACAAAGGGACCTATTAGATGTTTACAGAACATTTCATCCAAAGGCTACAGAATAAATATTTTTCTTCTTAGCAGATTGATTACTCTCAAGAATAGACCGTATGTTAGATCATAAAACAAGTGTTAACACATTGAAAAAAACTGAAATAACATCAAGCATCTTCTCTAACCACAGTGAAATAAAATGAGAAATCAATAAGAAGAGGAACTTTGGAAGCTATATACATAGATGGAAATTAAACAGTATGCTCCTGAATGTCCAGTAGGTAAATGAATAAACTAAAAAGGAAATTGAAAAATTCCTGGAAACAAATAATAATAAAAACATAATGTAATAAAAACTGTGGAATACAGAAAAAGCATTACCAAGAGAAATTAATTAGCTAGAAGTGACTACATCAAAAAAGAAGAAAAATTTCAAATGAATAGTCTAAGAATGAATCTTAAAGAATTAGAAAAGCAAGAGAAAACCAAATCCAAAATTAGTAGAAGGAAATAAATAATAAATATCAGAGCAGAAATAAATTAATTTGAAATGAAGAAAACAATAGAAAGATCAATAAACAAAAAATTGTTTTTTGAAAAGATAAAATAGTAAACCTTCAGTCAGATTAATAAAGAATAAATAAATAAATAAAATTACAGATGAAAGAGACTACAGAAATTCAAAGGATTATTAGTAGCTACAATGGGCAAATATATGCCAATAAATTGGAAAATGTAGAGGAAATAGATAAATTCCTAGACACATACAACCTTCATATTTCAACCTACCAAGATTGAAATATGAAGAAACTGAAAACCTGAGCAAGTCAATAACAAGTAACAAGATTGAAGCTATAGTAAAATGTCTCCCATTAATAAAAAGCCCAGGACCTGATTGCTTCACTGTTGAAATCTATCAAACTTTAAGAAGAACTAAGGGATAACTGGATAGCTATATGAAGAAGACTGAAACTGGGACCCTTTCTTATACCATATATAAATATCAACTCAAGATGCATTAAATACTTAAATGTAAAACCTAAAACTATAGAAACCCTGGAGAGTAACCTAGAAATACCATCTGGATATAGGATCTGGCAAAGATTTCATGACAAAGACACCAAAAGCAATTGCAGTAGAAACAAAAATTTTAAATGGGACCTACTGCAAAGCAAGGAAACTGTCAACAGACTAAACAGAAATTATAGAAAATGGGAGAAAGTATTTGCAAACTATTTACCTGACAAAGGACTAACATATAGAATCTATAAAGAACTTAAATTTGCAAGCAAAAACTAAACAATCCCAATACAAAGTGAGCAAAGGATATGAACAGACAATATTCAAAAGAAGACATACATGCAACCAATAAGTATATGAAAAAATAGTATCACTAATCATAAGAGAAATGCAAATCAAAACCATAATGAGATACCATCTCTTAATGGTCAGAATGACTATTAATAAAAAGCCAAAAAATAACAGATGCTGGTGTGTTGTGGAGAAGAAAGAACGCTTATACAATGTTGGTGGGAATATAAATTAGTTCAGCCACTGTAAAAAGCAGTTCAGCAGTTGCTGAAAGATTTCAAAGTAGAATTGCCATTCTACACAGCAATCCCATTATTGGGTATATAGGCAAAAATATATGTCATTTTGCCATAAAATCATATACAAATGAATGTTCATTGCAGCAATATTCACAATAGCAAACATATGTAATAACCCTAAATGCCCATCAATGGTAGACTGGATATAGAAAATGTGGAACATATAAACCTTGGAATACTATGCAACAATAAAAATAATAAGATCATGTTCTTTGCAGCAACATGGAAGGAGCTAGAGACCATTACCCTAAATGAACTAACAGAAAGCCAAATATCACATATTCTTACTTACATGTAAAAGCTAAAAATTGAGTATCTATGGACACAAAGAAGGGAATAACAGACGCCAGGACTTACTTTAGGGTGGAGGGAAGGAAGAAGATGAGGATCAAAAACTGCCTATCAGATACTATTCTTATTACCTACATGGTGAAATAACCTGTACTCCTAAACTTCCTAACACCTAGTTTACCTATATAACAAGCATGCATATGTACCACTGAATTTAAAAGTTAAAAAAAAAAAAACAGAAACTAAAGGAAAACAAAAAAGTGTCTTTAAAAAAATAACAACAACAAAAGATAAAGAGAAAGAACTAATATCAATCCTATTCATACTATTCTAAAAAATACAGGATGAGAAAAGACTTTTAAATTCATTCTACAAGACCAATACTAACCTAATACCAAAACCAGACAAAGACATATCAAAAAAAAATTATAGGTCAACATATCCATTGAATATCGATGTAAAAATCCTCAATAAGATACTAGCAAACTAAATAGAACAATAAATTAGAAAGCAAATTCATCAAAACCAATTGAGATTTATCTCAGGGATGCAAATATGGGTCAACATATGCAAATCAATTGATGTAACACATCATATCAACAGAATGAAGGACGCAATCTATATGATAAGTTCAATTGATGCTGAAAATGCATTTGATAAAATTCAATATTCCTTCATGATAAAAATCTTCAAAAAAATAAAAAAACAAAACACTAGGTATAGAAGGAACAAATCTCAAAATAATAAAAATCCTATATGGTAGACTCACGTTAGTATCATACTAAATGGGGAAAATCTGAAAGTCTTTCCTCTAAGATCTGAAAGAACAATGATGCCCACTTTCACCACTGATACTCAACACAGTACTGGAAGACCTAAGAGCAATCAGACAAGAGGAAAAAATAAAAGACATCCAAAGTTAAATGAAGAAGTCAAAATTATGCTTGTTTGTAGATGATATGATCTTATACTTGGAAAAACCTAAGGACTCCACAAAAAATGGTACAATTTCTGACCAAATTAAGTGAAGTTGCAGGAAAGAAAATTAACATACAAAAATCAGTAGCATTTCCGTATGCTAACAGTGAACAATCTGAAAAATAAATAAAAAGTAATCTCACTTACAATAGCCATAAATAATATTAAATATCTAAGTATAAACTTAAGGAGTGAAAGATCGCTACAATAAAAACTACAAAACACTGATGAAATAAATGGGACACCAAAAAATGGAAAGATATTTCATGTTAATGGATTAAAAGAATCAGTATTGTTAAACATTCATACAGATTCAATACAAAGTAATATACTGATTCAGTGCAATTCTTCTCAAAATGCTAAGGACATTCTTTACAGAAATAGAAGAAACAACCTAAAAATTTGTGGAACCCCAAAAGACCCAGAATAGCCAAAGCTATCCTAAACAACAACAAACAAACAAACAAACAAACAAAGAAAACCGAAAGAATCACATTACCTGATTTCAGATTGTACTGCAGAGCTAAAATAACCAAAAACAGCATGGTAGTGGCATAAAATCAGACACATAGACTAATAGAACAGAATAGAGAACACAAAAACAAATCCACAAACCTACAGTGAGTTCACTTTTAACAAACATGCCAAGAACACACATTTGAGAAATGACACATCTCTCTTGCCTAAAAAGGAAGAGACAAGGAAATAAAATCAAAATGGATTACAGACTTAAATCTAAGACCTCAAAGTATGAAACTACTATAAACTATGAAACTACTACACTGGGGAAAATCTTCAGAATACTGGTCTGGGCAAAGTTTCTTAATTAATACACCACAAACACAGGCAATCAAGTAAAAATGGACAAGTGGGTTCACATCAAGTTAAAAAGCTTGTGAACAGCAAAGGAAACAATAAACAAACTCAAGACAATTCTAGAATGGAAGAAAATGTTTGCAAACCATCCATCTGGCAAAGGAGCAATAACCAGAATATATAAAGAGCTCAAACAACTCTGGAATTGTTGGAATATGAAATAATAGGAAAAAAATCTAATAATTCTTATTTAAAAATTGGTAAAATATTTGAATAGACTTATCTCCCAAGAAGATATACAAATGGTAAGCATGTTTGTTACATCTCTGTTCATAATAGCCAAGATTTGGCAGCAACCTATGCTTGTTCAACAGATGAATAGATAAAGAAAATGTGATACTTATACATAATGGAGTACTATTCAGCCATAAAAAGAATGCCTTGGCATTTATAACAACCTAGATTGAACTGGAGATTATCATGTTAAGTGAAATAAGCCAGGAACAGAAAGACAAACATTGCATGTTCCCACTTATTTGTGGGATCTAAATAGCAAAACAAGTGGAACTCCTAGAGATGGAGAGTGGATGGAAGGGTATTGAGTGGGTGTGTGAAAGGTGGGGATGGTCAAAAAGCACAAAAAAATAGAAAGGATGAATAAGACCTAGTATTTGAGAGTACAACAGGGTGGCTATAGTCAGTAATAATTTAATTGTACATTTTGAAATAACTAAAACAGTATAATTAGATTGCCTATAACACAAAAGATAAATGCTTGAGGGTATGAATAACTCATTTACCTTGATATGATTATTATGCAGTGCATGCCTGTATCAAAACGCTCATGTATGTCATAAATACATGTACTTGCTATGTACCCACATAAATTAAAAATTTAAAATAATCAGAATTTAATCAAGTAAAAATTTTAAAAATAAGTATCATCAAAATCAGGCTTGGGTAAGATTCATGCTGAGACAAAATTCCTCTCCAGATGCGAAGCTGCAAAACCAGGCAAATTAAGTGCTTCTAAAACACAATGGTGGGACAAGCATAGGACAGACATTCCCATTTTGAAAAGGAGATGTCATGGTCCCAAGCAAATGCAACACCTAGCAGGGAAAATTCCATTAGGTCTCAAAGATTGAGAATTATCCTCTTTGGCTAGATGCTCTGCCTTCTTGGTGCCCTAGAGAGGTAGTATCATGCCTGTTTCCTTAGGTGGTGGCCCTGCCTGTCAGCTCAGGATGGTGGCTCCAACCCCTTGGCTCTTTGTGGTGGCCTCATCCCCAGAGATTTATGCAGAGACCCCCATCTCTGAGGCTCTGAGCAAAGACAGCCTGACCCATTGAAACAGGAGATGGCCCTACCCTCTGAAAACAAGGACACAATTTTGCCTTCTGGCCCTGTTGGGGGAGTCTCTTCCCTGATTATTTCTGAGCCATCTTTAGGGTAATTCTTCCTGTTTCTTGAAGGCTGGAGTAAATTCACAGCCAAAAAGCTGTATCATCCTGTCTTGTAGAATCCCAGAAGTTGGAAAATATTTATTTATTTTATCCAATCTCTGTTCACTTTGGTCAAGACTGTCAGTGTTTCTGTTTGCATATTCCTCTCTGTATTCCTGGTTTCTGCTGAGGTGGCTGATTAACTAGATGTTTGATCTCTTTATGAAGTAATTGTCCAGAAACACCCTTGATGTTCTCTCTAGAACAAGCTTTTTCACTTGTCTTTTTGCAATTAAGATAGACGGTAGTTTTTATATTCTAATATTCTTTTTTGATCAATTCATTCAGTGTATCTCCCTGCTCTCACACTTTATTATAAACAATAAGAAGACAGGCTCATTATTCAACACTTAGAAGCTTAGAAATCTCCTTAGCTAAATACCCAATGTCTTTATTTGCAAATATACTTTCCAAAAAGCGCTAGAACATACTTCAGCTGAGTTTATTACCACTTTATATCAAGAATCCTCTTTGATTATGATTTGAATGTATTCCCCTAAAGTTCATGTGTTGGAAATTTAACTGCCAATGTAGCAGTATTAATAGGAGGAGCCTTTAAAAGTTGACTAGGTTATTGAAGGTGGAGCCCTGATTTATTTATGTCATTATTGTGGGATGGGAGTGAGTTAGTTTTTGCAAGGGAAAACTAGTTCTCACAGGAATGAATTAGTTCTCAAGATAGCAGATTGTTATGAAAGCAAACTTAACTTGCTCTTGAGGTCTTTTCCACATGCTCTACTTGCCTTTCTGCTCTTCCACCATGAGATAACACAGCAAGAAAGCCCTCGTGATATGCTAGTGCCATGCTCTTGGGCTTTCCAGCCTTCAGAACTGCAAGAAATGTATTTCTTTTCTTTATAAATTACTCAGTTTATGTTATTCTGCTGTTGCATCAGAAAATAAACTAAGATACCTTTCATCCAGTTTTTAATAATAAGTACCTCATTTTTGTCTGAGACCTCACCAGAATCACCTTTAGTATTCATATATTTCTACCAAGAGTCCCTTCAAGATAATCTAAGCTTTCTTAGCACGCACTTCAAAACTCTTCCACCTCCAACCATCACCTAGGTCCAAAGCTACTTCCATATTTTTCAGTATTTGTTATAGCAACACCCTACTTCTTGATATCAAAATCTAGTCTGCTAGGGTGATCATAAGAAAATACCAGAGTCTGGGTGTCTTAAACAACAGAAATTTATTTTCTCATCGTTTTTGAGGCTGTGAGTATGCAATCAGGGTGTTATTAGTGTTGGTTTTCATTAAAGCCTCGCTTCCTGGCTTGAAGATGGCACCTTCTGGCTGTGATCTCAAATGTCCTTTCCTCTGTGCATGTGCAGAATGAGAGAGATCCCTAATGTCTTTTTCTCATAATGGATCTCATCTCTGATCCTAGCTATATCAGATTAGAGTCTCTCACATTTAATGGTATGAGGTCACCCTTATGATCTATTTAACCATAATTACCTCTTTAAAGGCCCTATCTCCAAATATAGTCACATAGTGAATTATGGTTTCCACATTTAAATTTGGGGGAGTAGTGCAATTCAGTTCATATCATTGTTATTAAACCAATCTTCATATCTCAGTGCTTGTATTAATATCAATTTGCCTAGCATTGAAATGGAAATACTATACAAATTTAGTATGGAAAAAGTGAAGTTGGCTACTTCTGTTTATTGTGATGTTAGTCTCTTTGATACCTATGTATTCTTTCTATTTATCAATTGGTTTGCTTTGGCAGAGTCTGTTTCTGACTCTTTTTTTTTCTGATCACTCTACACATTTTGTCAGGTTCATTCTGTTTACTACCTAGGATAATTAAAATACATCATATGTTGATGACTTTCAAATAAAACCTGTACACCTAAATTTATCCTGAATATCTGTCCTATTTCAACTGTAGAAACTTCACAGTTAAATTTTCAAAGACGACCTTACTTTCTAACGTTGACCACTGTTTTCTATCTCAGTAAATTGTACCATTTTCTCTTTGTTCCTAAGTAAGAAACTATAGCAAGGTATTTTCTTTCTTCTTTATACTCTGAAGCTGCATAATCATAATTTTCTATCTATAATTTCTTCTAAATAACTCCTAAAACCATCTATGGTAATCTCTCCATCTCTACTAACAATTTTCAAAATCAAGCCACTATCATTTCTTACTCGGATTCTTGTTACATTCTCTTATAAGGGTTTCTGGGTCTCTATTTAATCCATTCTCCAAACTGCCAAACTGTAGTTATAGCCATCGTGTAAAGTTTAAATCATGGCATGCCACTCTTTCTAAATTGAAGTTGATAGTGAAAGAGAGAGAGAGAGAGATTAGAGAGGGAGAGAGAGAGAAGATGCTATTTAGGGTTAAATGATGATAATTATGTTAAACATATATATCTTTTGAAGCCAAATCATTTTTCTTTGTCCTTCATTAATCATTTTATGGTTTTTTTATTGTGTTATAATCATTGTTCTTTTCTGAGTATGAGAGCAATATAAATAAGATATTGGATATTTGTAAAATACATAATAGCTTACTATAAAAATCAATACTAAAGCTACCATTCAGATATTTCAACTGAAACTATCTGTATAAATTTCCTTTAAGCATGCAAGTAAAACATTACCCAAGATACAGGATATAACCTGTGCTTATCTCTCTCTGTTTCTTCCATTCTATTATCACATACTTAAAATAAACAGAAATATGTTTAAACAAATTTGGGGTCATACTATGTACTAGAGAACCTTATAACTGGTTTGAATACCTTGTGCATACAGATTAGTGTGCATTTTGCCTATAGCAATGGGAAAACAAATTTTATTCAATTAGGATTTAGTCATCTTAGATCAATTAATTTTTAGGAATAAAATACAAAATTAAATAACCATATTGTGACCCCATAGTAATTTACTTAACAAATAAACATAGACTAGAATGTAAAAATGTTCTTTTGTTATTTTGTCTTTAATGCAAGAACTCTTTTACTACATGGTATATGTGAAGAGTTTAGGAGGTATAGTCCAAAAATATAGTTATATTTTTCATAATGACAAATCCAGAATTATTTGCACTCATTAATCCTTTGTTAAACATTGGCCAGTTAGTAGGAAATCATTTATTTTCACTTGATGTGATTCTTCTAATGTAATTTACCAAATATTTCATCTCACAAAATGTTGATATGATCACAGAAATAAATTGGGCATAATTATTGAATGTATTTTCATTTTTTAAGACAGGTATTATTTTAATATTCTATAAAGATGATTCTGGCATGAATAAAACATAAAAGTCATTTCAGTTATAAGTATATATTTAAATAAAGTTACCTATTTTTAATTTTAATATAGGATAGACATTGACATTAATTCTTCTCTCTTTGTTTCTCATATACACATACACATTCACACACTTTCTATGGCTCACTCACTGCCCACGCAACACCTGCCTTCTCAATATATATTCATGCAGTGCACAGAATTACTTAGTTATAGTTTCTTGAAAATGCTAAGAATTTCAACCATTTATTAGAAATTGTATTCTGTCTTTGCTGCTCCATAGGCATGCAACAAAATTGAGTAAATTAAACCTAAATATAGCTCCTTTCATTTTTCATCTTGTCAAATAATTCATTTTTCTAAAGTGTGTCTCATCTTTAATCTGATTATTAAGTGGTTTCTTCTAGTTACTAGGCATGCTGACTTATTTCAAAAGATTTTGAGGAATTGAAAATGTTAAAACAAATACTGTGGTAGTCTTTATAAGTGTCTTCCCTAATTATGAAGTTCCATGAACAGTTACAGTGATTTTCGAAGACAAAAAAAAAGAGGAAGATGAAAATAGTACCAAAAGAAGAATGTTGATAGAAACTTTGGCAAGAAAATATTTCTGGTATTAAATATTTGGAATATTTTCACTCAGGACTTAAAATTGGGTTATGAAATATGATATATATCTTATAACACATTTATGTAACAATAAAACTTGCATTTAAAATCTAAACTACAATAAATACTTTATTCACTGTTAAAATCTAGCATTATTTTCTATAGAAAGATCCATTGAAATAAAACATAAACTGAAGAAAAATCTCTCATTTTTTAAATTATGTGATTACATTTTTCCTCTGTATTTTGTCCCACTGTGTGATATATATGTGTGTGTGTGTATATATATATATATATATATATATATATATATATATATATACATATTTGGGTGGGAGGTAGGGAAGATTTTTCCATGTTGTAATTCCTACTCCCTTATTTCCCAATCTTCTTTTCTATGGTTGTCTACTTAATTCTCTGTTTAAGAATTAAGTGGCACACAGTGGCACAGTGGCTCACACCTGTGATCTCAGCACTTTGGGAGGCCAAGCGAGGTGGATTGCTTTAGGCCAGGAGATTGAAAACATCCTGGGAAGCATAGCAAGACCACATCTCTTAAAAAAAAAAAAAAAAAAGAAAAAGAAAAAATAAGTAAAGAAATTAAAAACAGAAAACAGGTACTGGAGCTGACTCTCCAGATGTTTCTATTCCTACTTGTCTGTGACTTAAAATCTTCTCTGTTCTCTGTTGCTTAGTTATTCTTAGGTGATGTCTAGAATTGGTTTTGTTTGTTCTCATCATTGATTTATTTGTGTTTGTTTTGTTTTGGGGTTTTCTTGTTTGGTTGATTGATTAATATGGTCAGCCATTCAAATTTAGGAAGTTACCACATGCTATGGGAAATTTAAACATTTCACATTTATTCTAGAGGCTTTAATGTATCTTTCAGTGGCTATAACTTAAGGGCAAATCAACTTTTCATTGGTCTTCTAAGACAAAAATTACAAAATCTGATTATTCATGAAAATATAGAGGTAAGCTTAAAAAAACAAAAAAGAACAACAAAAAACAAACAAAAAACCCTACATATTTTGCTATCATCCAGGTCTATCAGAACTACTGAAATAAAAGTTGTCTTAAGAACGATCTTAGTTATACACCTGCCTTTTTATTTTTTTCTGATCTCTTAAATTACTTTGACTAGACATACCAAGTGACTTTACTGGTTTTACATACAGAATTAATTAAATACTGACATTCTATTTCTGAGCTCTCTTCCAACCCCAAATCTTTATCACCTACTGTCAACTTTCTCAAAGAGACTATTAATCTACAATTTGAAAGGAAATCTGATTTAAGATAATTAATAATTCAAATTTATTTCTGTAGCAGTGATGATAAACTCCACAGATTCATTCCCCAGTGAAACACTATTAATGGGTGAAATTTATTTTTTAAAAGACACAGTCATTTAAAATATCTGGAAATTGTCCTAAGGACATATAACAAAAGAGAAAACACTGATTTAAAAAAAAATGTACTAGATATCAGCAAAAACAGTGAGAGGTTGTAATACTTGAGCCACAATCTACTCCTTTTATGCTCCCCAACATCCAGCTCAGGATGATAGAAGGTCCATTTTGGCAGATGTGTCCAAGAGATGTGTGCCCCTTCTCCCAGCTTCAAGTCAAAATGGGTACATTCTTTCCTTAGCATCTCCCTAGGAGTATCATACCATTGGAATTTCTCATCCCTCATGACTCCATGTTGCAGATACTAAATTCTAGACAAGGAAAGCTCAGAGGCTGAAAACTCCTTTTCTCCACCTGGCATGGACCTTGTAAAATCTCAGTCTCAAGTATACTGGTCTGTTTCTTAGGCTAACTTCAATTTCCTCAAAGAACATGTCTTCCATACTGGGTGTAGCAAGTAAATAAGACTGGAAGCTCCTACTCCAAGTTTACATCCTGCTCAAAAATGAGAGGTGCCGCACAGGTAAAAGAAGAACCTTGTTATGTCTTCCACCTCTGAATCTGGGGCCAGAGATTTTGCTCAAATTGAGAGGCAGACAATAATAATAGACAGTTTTGTATCAATTTTATTTGGAATAGAGTGTAGATAATTTCAAGTCTAAAAGTATACTCAAAAACAACGGGTATTTGGGGGAGTAAGCAATTAAGAGGAAGCTGGTAGCTCCAGGAGAGCAACAAGCTAAACCAAAAGCCAGCTAGTTTAGCAGAGAGAATAAAGGAGAGAAAGCCATGGAAAGAGCCCTCCTGGGGTTAGAATACATCTCAAAGACTCATCTCAAAACTCACCCCTCAAAGTGGCTGCCTTTAATTGAATCACTGTGGAGAAATTTGGGCCTGAGGGCGCTAACAAAAATAATAGAGCAATTATCCAACAATTAGTGGAGACAAACAACTGAGTCATGATGCTAATGAAGTCAGACAGTTAAACAGAAAGATTATGGAAAGAGACCATAAAAAAAAGTCCTGATAAATACACTGTTGTTTCAGGTTTGGGCTGAATGCAGCATCTGAGAAGCAACATCAGAGGCTTCATGCTGCAATAAAAAGACCTCACTAAAATAATAGAGCCAAGCCACTAAACAAATAAATAGGCAAGCAACAGCAAGCTCAAGAAAAGTAGAGAGGATAAGTATCCACAACTGCTCCAATATATTATCCAAAAGGCCCAGTATTCAACAAAAATAAATAAAGGGTTACTCATGCACGAGAAAGAAAAAAAAAAAAACTCAACAGAACAGACACTGCCTGTGAGAAGCCCAAATGCCAGACTTTGCAGACAAAGGCTTCAAAGCAGCCATTATAGTCAAAGAATTTGAGCCCATATGGTCAAAAAATTAAAGGAAACCATACTTAAAGTATGATTATAATGGCTTATCAAACAAGAATATCAATAAGGAGATAGAAATTGTTAAAAAGCAACAGATGGTGGGCACAATGGCATTCACCTGGCCTGTAGTCTTAGATTCTCAGAAGGCTAAGGTGGTAGGATTGCTTGCCCTAGATCTGAGTTCATCCTGGGCAACATAGCTGAGACCATATCTCTTTAAAAACCAGGAAAGAAAAGCTACTGCCAAAAAAATAAATAAATAAAAATAAAAATAAAGCCAAAACCTAAAATGCAACAACAACAAAAATGCCAACTAGATATTCAAGAGTCAAAAAGTCTAAAAACTAAAATGCATTATTTACTAGACGTGCTAAACAACAGATACCTAATTAGGTATTTATCCTAATGCTATCACTCCCCAATCCCCTCACCCCCTGCTATCCTTCCCCTGGACCCCACCCCAGACAGGCCCTGGTGTGTGATGTTCCCCTCTCTGTGTCCATGTGTTCTCATTGTTCACCTACTTATCAGTGAGAACATTCAGTGTTTGTTTTTTTGGTCTTGTGTCAATTCACTGAGAATGATGGTTTCCAGCTTTATCCATGTTCTTGCAAAGGATGTGAACTCGTCCTTTTTTATGGATGTATAGTATTCCATGGTGTATACATGCCACATTTTCTTTATCCAGTCTATCACTGATGGGCATTTGGGTTGGTTCCAAGTCTTTGCTATTGTGAACAGTGCCACAATAAACATACCTGTGCATGTGTCTTTATAATAGAATGATTTATAATCCTTTGGGTGTATACCCAGTAATGGGATTGCTGGGTCAAATGGTATTGCTGGTTCTAGAACCTTGAGGAATCGCCACACTGTCTTCTACAATGGTTGAACTAATTTACACTCCCACCAACAGTGTAAAAGTGTTCCTATTTCTCCACATCCTCTCTAGCATCTGTTGTATCCAGATTTTTTAATGATCACCATTCTAACTGGTGTGAGATGGTATCTCAATGTGGTTTTGATTTGCATTTCTCTAATGACTAGTGATGATGAGCATTTTTTCATATGTTTGTTGCCTGCATAAATGTCTTCTTTTGAAAAATGCCTGTTCATATCCTTTGCCCACTAGAAATGGCCACAAACTTAATGGCTTAAAACAACAAAAATTTACTGATATGGTTTGTCTCTGTGTCCCCACCCAACTCTCACCTTGAATTGGGATAATCCTCACATGTCAAGGGTGGAACCAAGTGAAGATAATTGAATCATGGGGGCAGTTTCACCCATGCTGTTCTCCTGATTGTGAGTTCTTGTGAGAGGTGATGGTTTTACAAGGGGCTTCCCCCTTCACTCATCACTCATTCTCTCTCCTGCCACCAAGTAAAGAGGTGGCTTTGCCATGATTGTAAGTTTCCTGAGGCTTTCTACCCCATACAGAACTGTGAGTCAATTAAACCTCTTTTCTATTTTTAAATTTAAAAAAAATTAATTGATATGTAATAATTGTACATATTTATGGTGGATGTAGTGATGTTTTCATAAATATCCTGTATAGTATTAAGATCAGGGTAGTTAGTATTTACACTATCTCAAATATTTTATCATTTCTTTTTGTTGGAAAAATTCAATATCCTCCTTCTAGATTTTGAAACCACATATTATATTGACTATTGCCATCCTATAGTGGTATATAGAAAACAAGAATATATTCCTCCTATATGGCTATATGCTGTATCCTTTAACAAATCTCTCATTATCCCCTCCCTTCCTCCTGTCCTTCTCAGTCTCTAGTTCTACTTCTTACTTCTGTGTAATCAACAACTTTTTGTAGTTTTAACATAAGAGTGAAAACATGTAGTGTTTTGCTTTCTATTCCTGGTATATTTCACTTAACACAGTGTTCCCTAGTTCCATTCATGTTGCCATTAATGAGAGGATTTCATTGTTTCTTATGGCGGAATAGTATTTCTATTTATTTCAAAAATTATTTTTTTTCTTTTTCTTAATTTTAATTTTTTAAGTTCCAAGTTATATGTGCAGGATGTGTAGGTTTGTTACATAGGTAAATGTATGCCATGATAGTCTGCTGCACCTACCAACCCATCACCTAGATATTAAGCCCAGCATGCATTAGCTCTTTTTCTTGATGGTGTTCCTCCCCCAACAGGTACCAGTGTGTGTTGTCCCCCGCCCTGTGTCCATGTGTTCTCATTGTTCAGCTCCCACTTATAAGTGAGAAAATGTGGTGTTTGGTTTTCTGTTCCTGTGTTAGTTTGCTGAGGATAATGGCTTCTAGTTCCATTAGTTTCCCATCAAAAGATATAATCTCATTCATTTTATGGCTGTGTAGTATTTCATAGTGTGTATGTACCATGTTTTCTTTATTCAGTCTATCATTGATGGGCATTTGGGTTGGTTCCGTGTGTTTGCTATTGTGAATGGTGATTCAATGAATATATGCATATATGTGTCTTTAATAGAATGATTTATATCCCCCTGGGTATATACACAGTAATAGGATTGCTAGGTCAAATGATATTTCTGGTTCTAGATCACTGAGAAATCATCATGCTGTCTTCCACAATGGTTGAGCTCATTTACATTCTCACCAACAGTGTAAACACATTCCTTATTTTCTGCAAACTCACCAGCATCTGTTGTTTCTCAAATTTTAATAATCTCCATTCTGTCTGATGTGAGATAATATCTCATTGTGGTTTGATTTGCATTTCTCTAATGATCAGTGACATTGAGGTTTTTTTTATATGTTTGTTGATAACATGAATGTCTTCTTTTGAAAGTGTCTGTTGATGTCCTTTGCTCATTTTTTGATGGTGTT
This sequence comes from Cacajao melanocephalus, assembly GCA_963573385.1. Taxonomy (NCBI): domain Eukaryota; kingdom Metazoa; phylum Chordata; class Mammalia; order Primates; family Pitheciidae; genus Cacajao; species Cacajao melanocephalus. Next base: position 4,352 of record CAUYLG010075263.1, on the reverse strand, counting down.
GTTTGTTTTTTTTCTTGAAAATTTGTTTAAGTTTCTTGTAGATTCTGGGTGTTAGACCTTTGTCAGATGGATAGATTGCAAAATTTTTCTCCCACTCTGTAGGTGGCCTGCTCACTCTGATGATAGTGTCTTTTGCTGCACTGAAGCTCTTTAGTTTAATTAGATCCCATTTGTCAAGTTTGGCTTTTGCTGCAAATGCTTTGGGTGGTTTCTTCACAAGATCTTTGCCTGTGCCTATGTACTGAATGGTATTGCCTAGATTTTCTTCTAGGGTTTTTATAGTTTGGAGTTTTACATTTAATTTCATCACGACTTAATTTTTGTATAAAATGCAAAGAAGGGGTCCAGTTTTAATTTTCTGCATTAGCTAGCCAGTTCTCTAAGAACCATTTATTAAATAGGAAATTATTTCCCCATTGCTTGTTATTGTCAGGTTTGTTACAGATCAGATGGTTGTAGATACGTGGTTTTATTTCTGAATTCTTTATTCTGTTCCATTGGTCTATATGTTTGTTTTGGTAACAGTACCATACTGTTTTGGTTACAGTAGCCTTGCAGTATAGTTTGAAGTCCAGTAATGTGATGCCTCCAGTTTCGCTCTTTCAGCTTAGGATTACCTTAACTATATAGGCTCTTTTTTGGTTCCATATGAATTTTAAAATAGTTCCTTCTAATTCTGTGGAGTGTCAATGGTAGTTTAATGGGAATAGCACTGAATATATAAATTACTTTGGGCTGTATGACCATTTTTATGATATCTATTCCTCCTATTTACAAAAATAAAATGTTTTTCCATTTGTTTGTGTCTTCCCTTATTTCCTTGAGCAGTGGTTTATAGTTCTCCTTGGAGAGGTCCTTCACTTCCAATGTGAGCCATATTTCTAAGTACTTTTATTCTCTTTACAGCAATTGTGAATGTGAATTCATTCATGATTTCATTCTCTGCTTGCCTATTCTTGGTGTATAGGAATGCTTGTGACTTTTGCACATTGATTTTGTATCCTGAGATCTGCTGAAGTTGCTTATCAGCTTAAGATGTTTCTGCACTGACATGACGGGGTTATCTAGACATAGGATCATATCATCTGCAAACAAAAACAATTTGACTTCCTCTCTTCCTATTTGAATGCCCTTTATTTCTTTCTGTTTTCTGATTGCCCTGGCCAGAACTTCCAATACTATGTAAATATGAGTGGTGAGACCGGGCAACCTCATCTTGTGCTGGTTTTCAAGGGCAATGCTTCCAGGTTTTGCCCATTCACTATAATACTGACTGTAGGTTTGTCATAAAAGATTCTTATTATTTTGAGATATATTCCTTCAGGACCTAGTTTATTGAGAGTTATTAACATGAAGGGATGTTGAATTTTATTGAAGACCTTTTCTGTGTCTATTGAGATAATCATGTGCTTTTTGTCCTGAGATCTGTTTTATGTGATGAATTACATTTATTGATTTACATATGTTGAACCAGCCTTGCATCCTGGGGATAAAGCCAACGCGATTGTGGTAGACAAGCTTTTTGATGTGTTGCTTCAGTTTGCCAGTATTTTATTGAGAATCTTTGTATTGATGTTAATCAGGGATATTGGCCTGAATTTTTCTTTTTTTGTTGTATTTCTGCCAAGTTTTGGTATTAAGATGATGCTGGCCTCATAGAATGAGTTAGGGAGGAGTCCCTTCCTTTCACTTGTTTGGAATAGTTTCAGAAGAAAGGTTATCATCTCCTTTTTGTACTTCTGGTAGACTTCAGCTGTAAATCCATCAGGTCCTATTTTCTGTTGTTTTTGTTGGTCGGTAAGCTATTTATTACTGTTTTAATTTCAGAACTTGTTGTTGGTCTATTCAGGACTTCAACTTCTTTCTGGTTCAGTATTGGGAGGGTGTATGTGTCCAGGAATTTATCTATTTCTTCTAGATTTTCTAGTTTATTTACATAGATAAAAACCTCTTTCCTTTATAAATTACCCAGTCTTGGGTATTTCTTCATAGCAGCATGAGAACAGACTAATACATTTATTATTTTAAAAATTTGAAGGTGAGAAGTCTAAAATGAGTCTCAAAATCAAGATTCAGGCAGGGCTGGACAACTTTCTGAAGGCTTCTTATTGCAAATGTTCTCTGCGTTTGTTTATAGCTTCTACTGGCTGAACACATTTCTTTGTTTGTGGCCCTCTTTTCAGCTTCAAACCATCAACAGTTAGCTGAGTGCTTCATACAATATCATGCTGAATCTACAATAATATCCTTTAAATCTTTAGTTTGACGATTGCTCAACCTGAAATGTGTAAACTAAGATGGTGATGCAAATGTTATTGTTTCTTTCTTTATGCTACACTTGGCCTATACTTTGAGTATACGTATCCAGAGTTAGGATTATTTATTTTTTTACAAGTCCTCAAAAATAATACTTTATGACAATGATTGGTAAGGAAATAAATAATTTTTCTATTATTGCCTTGATTTCAAGTTACCTATGAAGAAGTTTAGAATTTTTAATCTATTACAGTTTATTGGCTGATAGCACTGTAATATTTCCACAAAATTTTTAATAGTATATCTTTTTAAACAATAAAAAAGACTTTGAATATGTCATATGCACCAATGCACAAAATTATGCATATAGTTTATTGGGTTCCTGAACCTTCTAAAGAAAATTGATTAATGCTCTAGAGGTCTAGAAAACTCTTAAGAAACCTTGAGGTAGGGTAAGCATTATAACATCATGCTATATATAAGGCTAGAAGAGAATCAGAAATACATTTACATAGGTAGCTACTTAGAAGTTAGGGCAATGACTCAAGTCATTAAATGCCCATGTGGACAAGCGTAACAGAATTTTTCCAGTTCTAGGCAAGACACAGAGATGTAAAAACAGGAATGAAATTCATAGTAAGAGTTAGAAGTCTTACTTAAATGAGTGAAGAAAAAACTAAGTCAGGCAGAACCAAAATCAATCTAGGAATTCTGTTTAACAAAAGACAATAGACAATGAATTAGGATGATGTTTTCAAGAAAAAAGACTAGCAAGATCAAACTAAGTTAATTCACCTTCTCATAACCTTATCAAAAATTAAGCAGTGTACTGGGTCACTAAAGCAGTACTACTCAAAGCGAGATCTGCAAACCATTGCCATAGCCATAGTATTACGTGTATTGAGTGTAATAATGGAAAATTTTGGCCTCTGTGTGGCATTGAAAAAGCTTCTCTAGTTACTTATTTTATAAAAGTTTGATGCATAAAACCCATACATTAGAAATAAATAATAAAAAGAAAAAAACATACATTTTTAACACAGATAGATTGAATAGCAATTATCTCAAAGAAATTGAGTAATCCTTGGTATCTAAGTGCTCAAAGGAGAAAGGCATTGTTAAAACTTAACTAGGTGATTATTGGAAAGGTGAAAAGTGTGTGTTAACTTCTACTTGAAGTGTAGTACAACAGAGTAAACATATTTTAAATCTTCTGTAACTCAGACCAGGTGACTTGTTTACATCCTCCCCACCCCAATTGATTCAGGCACAGGAGCAGGTTGCCTACCTGTAATACATGGTTATTAAAAACAACTTAGAGGAGAGAGATCCAAGATGGACGATTAGCAGCAGCTCAGGATTGTAGCTCCCAGTGAAAGCACAGAGAGCGAGTGGATGCCGCACTTTCAGACGAATTTTTGTTGCCCACAGACTGGGAGATTCCAAGCAGAGGAGCCACACAGGTCACCGGCTTGGCTGTTTTGCCAGCTCCCCGGCACGGTGCTTCTCGGTGCAGAATGTATGGGACAGGGTGCCCTTTGAGTCAGGCTCGGCAGGTCCCATCCCTACAAGGAGAACAACAATTGGAAACACTGAGGACTGAGAGTTTCACAGCAAGCACAGCTGAACTGGGAAGGTCCAGCTCTGTGGGGAAGGGGCGTCCAACAAAGGAAAACTAAGAAACAGAAAAAACTTCATCACCGGGTAGAGAGAGATCCAAGATGGCCGATTAACAACAGCTCAGGATTGTAGCTCCCAGTGAAAGCAGAGAGAGCAAGTGGACGCCGCAATTTCAGACAAATTTCTGTTGCCCACAAACTGGGTGCTACCCAGTGGAGGAGCCACATGGGTCACCAGCACGACTCTTTTGGCTGGCGTGGCTGTTTTGCTGGCACCCCGGCACGACATGGCACTTCTCAGTGTGGAGTATATGGGACTGGGTTCCCTTTGAGTCGGGCTCGGCTGGTCCCTTCCCCACAAGGAGAACAGCAATTGGAAGCGCTGAGGACTGAGAGTTTCACAGTAAGCACAGCTGAACTCGGGAAGGCCTAGCTCTATGGGGAAAGAGCGTCCACCGAAGGAAAACTAAGAAACAG
>CAUYLG010075261.1:0-11897 GCA_963573385.1 Cacajao melanocephalus | reverse complement strand
GGAGGCCTGAAAGTTGCCACTGGCTTTGGAAGTGGGGGTGGTCATGGGGGCAGTTTCATGGAACTGAGACCTTGACCTGTGGGGTCTTACCTTGAATGCAGAGGTGGACCAAGCGGACCTAATAGACATCTACAGAACTCTACACCCACTGTTGGTGGAAGTGTAAATTAGTTCAACCATTGTGGAAGACAGTGTGGCAATTCCTCAAAGATCTAGAAATAGAAATTCCATTTGACCCAGCAATCCCATTACTGGGTATATTCCCAAAGGATTATAAATTGTTTTATTATAAAGACACTTACACACATATGTTCATTGTGGCACTGTTTACAATAGCAAAGACCTGGAACCACCCCAAATGCTCATCAATGATAGACTGGATAAAGAAAATGTGGCACATATACATCATGGAATACTATAAAGCCATAAAAAAGGATGAGTTCGTGTCCTTTGCAGGAACACGGATGAATCTGGAAACCATCATTCTCAGCAAACTGACACAAGAACAGAAAACCAACACTGCATGTTCTCACTTATAGGCAGGTGTTGAATAATGAGAACACATGGGCACAGGGAGGGGAACGTCACACACTGGGGTGTGTTGAGGGGTGGGGGGCTGGGGAGGGACAGCAGGGAGTGGGGAGGTTGGGGAGGTATAACATTGGGAGAAATTTCTGATGTAGGTGATGGGGGGATGGAGACAGCAAACTACCATGGCATGTGTGTACCTATGCAAAATCCTGCAAGATCTGCACATGTACCCCAGAACTCATAAAACTGCAAACCAGGATTAGGGCTGCATTCTGTTACTGAAGCTAAATATAGAAGAGAGGGTGGGAAAAAGGGAGACAGAGGGTAAAGCAACTGTACTGAGGCTCTTCTGTGGCACCATCATCGTTTCCTTAGCTCTTGATGTTGACTATCTCCAGGGTCTTATAGATAAGGCCTTTCTGAAGGTCCTAGCATCCTTCAAAAGAAGCCTTTAGACTTTTTCTCCTATTTATTAATGCTTAGTACCTAGCTATTTAGGCACTTCACACTTTTTCTCTTATTTATTAATGCTTAGTACCTCACTGACTCCAATGGCTTTGTAAGATGAAGACTCTCAAGTTTAGAATGCTCATCCAGACCCCTGCCTGTGCTCTAATGTCATATGTCCAACTGCATAATCAATATCTCTACTCGATGCTTAATTGGCATCTTGAAGTCAACATTGCCAGAAACAATACAGTGGTGATTCCTTCTAAGATCAGAGGCCCAAAAGATAAAATCCGACGAGGTGAGGATAATTAGGTTCCTCATACTCAATTTAACACCTCTAAGCAAATCCAATGTTTGGAAAGTGTGCCCACAGATTAGCTTCTAGACATCAGGAACCACAGAATTGCTGTGACTACTTTTATACTCTTGGACTCCAGCTATAAATGAATGACAGAATGCCAGACTGCACCAGATCAGGGAATAAAAAAGACACTCGCACATTACCTTTATATGTGATTAAGATGGCAGGTTTGTTGACAATACTCACTACACACATGAACAATTCAAGTGATACAGTATGAAACAGCACAGTCATAACAAATGCCATGCAATGAATTTTCATAAGTATGCCTTTGAGTGACTATAGGCTAACATGAATGCTGAAGTAGTGGCTAATATCCAGTACAGCTGAGGTATTTCCTGGCTGCTGCTGAAGAAACATGGAAAATAGACCAAAGAACAGGCTGAAGAAGGCTGAAGTCAGCAATGAGGCTGATAATGTATCAGAAAATTTGGTATGTGACAACTGTAATAAAAGGCAGGGCGTTTATAATTTATTCATCACTCAGCAATTTGAACAATGAAAGAGAAAGAAGGGAAGGAAAGGAGGAAGTTAGTGAGGGACTGAGGGAGGAAGGAAAGGAAGGAGGGAGAGAGGAAGGAAGGAGGGAAGGAAGGAAGGAAGGAGGGAGGGAGGGAGGGAGGGAAGGAAGGAGGCGAGGAGGAGGGAGAAAGAATCAAGAAATGATGTGTCTGGAATATCAATAAGGTCCCAATAGGTGCTCTGTCCTGTTCAGTTTGGGCTGCTGTAACAGAACACCATAGACTGTGTGCTTAAACAACAAATACTGATTTCTCACAGTTCTGGAGCCTGGGAAGTTTCCAGGCATTTGTGCCCAATCCTTGTACTTTTCTTCTTGGACTGCCCCAGCATCTCAGAGTAAATTTCTGCCATTGCTTCTTAGCTAATTCTTACCAAATTCTACAGAAAAGTTAAGAACAATGAGGACAGAAGGAAGATCTAGAAAAAATACAATTATTGATGACTGTCATCCCAGCAAAACGCTGAGTGCATAACACTCAAATTTCAAAGGATTTAAAAAAAGATTGTTAGAGGATGTATACAGTGCTTGAGAGCATTTATTTAATACCTCAGCAGTTAAACCAAAATGAAATAAAATGATGGCTATGAGAGGCAGACTGTGAAGGGAAGAACTTTTTTAAAAAGGAGAGCCTGAGTGTTTGAAGGCAAGGAGAAAGGAATTGCTGAAATGAGAAAGACTTAAATCACAGTCAAGAGAACAAATAAGCTTCAGAGTGAGATACTTCAAAATCACAACTGGCCAGAACCTAAACAGAACACAGATAGGGAGGGTCTGTTACAGTGAACAGGACTCAGCGTGAGAGCTCAGCACAGAGGAAAAGATGAGTGGGAGAAGGAGATGAAAGTGGACGTTTCTGCAATGATTAGGATTGGACTGTGAGAAAGAGGAAGTTAAGAGTTGGTTTGGAAGAGGGCCACAGGTGCAAGTAGTAAAAAATCAGAGGGGATAAATAGAAGAGCTTCCAAGAAGCAGCAAGTGCCAACGTGTAGGTGGAAACAACATCTGCCGTTTAAGTTTACATTTTTCTAGAAACAGAATTTAAAGCTGTAAGATACCCCAGGAATCTTTTTATTTTTCCCAGTGGTAATCTATGATCTAAAGAGAGATGTGAATAATGTATATTTAAGAATTATTTTAGATTGGGGGTTGATGTTTAAGGCTTGTCTAAAATCAAGAGACTTCAGGAGCCTAGGCTGATGTATATGAGACACTAAAACTAGAGACAGCCTCATCATTCAGCTGGGGAAAGATGATGTCATCAAAAGACATGAAATTTGGGGGCAAAATAAAAGAAAATAAAAGGGAGAGCGTGGATCAGGAGGGAAGAGATACTGAGAGGTAGGTTCAATGGGGATAAAGAAGAGGGAGAAATGGCAAGCAAAACAGTGTGTCTGCAAGGAACTCACCAACTCTGAGATTTCAGCAGCAGAGGATGAGCAATTCCAGAGCATGGCCACCACACAGGGAGAGTGGATTGCTGCGACTGTTGACACTACGAGTCTATAAAGTTTGCTTGATGAACTTTCAGTAGGAAAGTCAATGTTACTGAGAACAATGATCAGAAAGGAAGAAGACATGAATCAAATACTCTAATAGTGACTAAGGAGGGTAAAGTCTGAAATCGACCCAAGGTTGACTCCCAGCCATTCCACTTAACAGTTATCTTTGGACAAGTTATTCAACACTGTGAGCCTCCTTCTCCTCTGCTACAGAATGGAAACAATAAGTAGACACCTCTTCAAGTATCATGATGAATAAATAAGGCACACCAAGTGCTTAGCATGGCACCAGCACAGAGTAATTTTTCAGAAAATGGTAGGAAATACCCTTAAAAGGACAAAAATCAAATGCCGGGAGCCCTCCAGGGCAGCTGGAATGATTAAGAAAGGAAGCATAAAGAGGCACCTGGAAGACTTTGAAACATAAGGAATGATGGAAAGCTGGGAGTATTCTGGAAAGATCCATCAAAAATGGCAGAGGGAAAGGCATGTGTCTGTTAAGACATAAGAACAAAGTTAAAAATGAAAATGAAAAATGGGCTTAAGAAAGAATTTCCTCAGTATCCGATCAAAGACTTCATAAGTAACCATCAGGAGTAAGGGAAATGAGGGGAAAGTATAAGATAGTGGTAAATGTCCAAAGAAGAGATGAGCAGGAAAATATTAGCTGTAGCGAGCCCTGGAAAAGATTCGAAGTGTCTGTCTCCTCTCATCTTCAAGACCCATAAGACATCTCCACTAAACAAAAGGAGGAAAAGCATCCGTTTCTCAAAGACAAAGGGCCTGAATGTTTGTGTTCTGTTATCCCAAGAGCCAAGAACATAAAGTCAGAAAGAAAGAAAGATCACATAAGACATCATTACATATCTGCTCACTAAGGCCAAATAAGCCTTCACAGAAGTCTGGTCCTCGTAACTGGAGTAACACTATGTAGAACATTTCATGTGGCTTTTTTCCCCCGTCCTTATTTTTCTGTCACCATGCTCAGGCCTCTCAAACATGTTTAAATAGCCATGGTTTAACATTAATGAGGCACAGGATCTTGATATGCTAATGATACAGATTATGTTTTCCACCCCAAATATTGATTATTGTATGATGTAAATAGTATTATTCTGTTAAAATTCAGAATAGGTTAAAGCATCTTACTACAGAATTCATAAAAATGTGAAGAATCTATGTGAACCATCTCTACTATTAATATCCACCAACTTTAGCTACAAATTCATCTATTTCTATTTTCTTTGAGGTATCTTCCATCATCCTTTTATGTTCTACTTCAGAACAAACACTTTTAGATTTTACTGAGCTATAGAACTTTTCTTTTCTAATCATTCACTGCCATCCAAAACTGAAAGTTGTTGCATGTTTTATAGTACATTACAATGGTGTTTACGAGATTATACTAGGAAAACTGGAAGGGTGGGGGGAGGGTTCTACCTTTAGGCCATATCATTTACATATGACAACCTAATACCATTTAAATCAGTGAAAATCACAGCCTTCCAGCAAAACCAGCTATTAAAACATCACCATAAGCAAAACAGTGAATCTTAAACTGAATTTGCACAAAATGAAAGGGACTAAAGGGCAGGTCACTAAAACAGTATTGTTTTAATCTTTTCCATGATCCTTTATATCCATGGATTTCTCTATATTCTCCCTTCTATGTTTTATAAAAATCACTTTCAGTTTTGCGGAAAATGGAGCATAAAGTGAGCAGTTTTTTAAAAATGAGTTGCATGGAAGAAAGAACAGCAACTAAGACTTTTGCGATTAATTTGATAGACTTCCAGTAGGAAGTATTTAGTTTATCTGCACATATAAAACGAATATTAAAATATTCATACCCCAAGGCTACCAGCAAAAGTAGATAACAGCTGTTGGTCTAAAATGTGGTTTCATTATGCAGAGATTGGAATAAGCTTATAATTATGAATTAAAGCTAGAGCAGTTAAAAAATGTTGAGCAGATTTTCTAACCTCAACATTTAAAATCAGTTTTCTGTTAAGAAATAAAGTGTTCACAGCATTTCCCTTAATAAGCTTTCAAGTGGTATCAGCAATAGCAGACTTGCTTTTGCTCACCTCAAAGAGAAAAAACGCAATAGATCCTTCACATAAATTTCTTAATGATATTTTTTCTAAAGCAGGTTCAATTATCTTGTACTGAGTTCATATTTCAAACAAACAAAACTCTAGTTTAATATTTGTTTTAGACCTGAAGACCCACCTAATACAAGGAAACAAGGGTTTAAAAATTATTTTGGTTAATAATGCACATTATGAGTTTTTACACATATGTATTCTTTTTTTCTGGTACATGATACCAATACAACAGAGGAAATATTTTTGGGGTAGTTATACTATTGGGTTAACAAAATGAAGTATTATAAATAATATAATTTTCTTGCTTGAAAATCACTTAAGTTAGGGATATATTTTTAATTGCATTCTAGCAGTAAAAAATAAGATAATCTCTTTTCCTATTGTTCAAGTAATAATCCACTGAGAATTCTGACTTTAGCTTAAAGCAATTTAAGTAATATAAACTCTCACACACACACACCCAACATAAACAAATTATATAGAACAGAGTAAAGCATGAAATATATTACCCATCTATTTTTTCTCATTGTTCCCCTATTACAATCTGTTAAAAAGTGGGGTGGATTATTACTGGAAAGAAAAAGACAAACTAATTGAACAACATGAAGAGATGATTTTGCATTATTGTAACACATTTCGTTAAGAATTACAATGCATTTTTTAAATATTTTCTGAGAATAAGTGTTATTATCTGTTCTTCAAGGTGAAGAAAATAAGCTTCAGAAATTATATACCCAAGATGAGTAACAGTTAAGTACTACAAAAAAAAGGGTAAGAAACTCTGTGTCCAGTTTTTGCTGTGATATGAACTTCAGCTAAATTATGTGTGACTTGGCACAATGAATCACATTCCCAAGCTACTTTTTCCTTTTAATGCTATACTAATATTCTGCCTCTCTGACTCTAAAACGTGCCTAGAAAACGAAGAGGAGTGTAAACACTCTAACTCTCCTTACAGATTCCACCTTCCTGGACCAGACGCAGGTAAGACAGCAAGGCAGAAAGCAAAGAAAGTCTGCAACTGTTCCTGTAGCTCCAATAAGCACCTTGAGTTTTGAGCTGCTCATGCAAGAGAAAGGGAGAACAGAAACAACGATCTGAATAAATTTTTTTTTAAAATAAGACTCTTGGTCGGGAGCGGTGGCTCACGCCTGTAATCCCACCACTTTGGGAGGCCGAGGCGGGCGGATCACGAGGAAAAGAGATCGACACCATCCTGGCCAACATGTTGAAACCCCGTCTCTACTAAAAATACAAAAAAATTAGCCAGGTGTCATGGCATGCGCCTCGGTCCCAGCTATTCGGGAGGCTGAGGCGGAAGAATCGCTTGAACCCAGGGGGCGGAGGCTGCACTGAGCCGAGATTGCGCCACTGCACTCCAGCCTGGTGACAGAGCAAGACTCCGTCTCTAAAAAAATAAATAAATAAATAAATAAAAATGAGACTCTTTATATTAAAATAATAACATAGCTGAGTTGAAAAAGAGCAAAAGAAAAGTTCATCTTTGTTATACTTCATATTTAACACTTTTAAAAATTGTATGCTAGGCCTGGTGTGGTGACTCACACCTGTAATTCTAGCACTTTGGGAGGCCAAGGTGGGCAGATCACCTGAGGTCAGGAGTTCGAGAGCAGACTGACCAACATGGCAAAACCCCGTCTCTGGTAAAAACACAAAAATTAGCCAGGCTTGGTACACACCTGTAACCTGTTACTCAGGAGGCTGAGGCAGGAGAATCTCTTGAACTCGGGAGGCAGAGGTTGCGGTGAACAGAGATCATGGAACTGCACTCCAGCTTGGGTAACAGAGCAAGACTCGGTCTCAAAAAAAAAAAAAAAATGTATGCTGCAAGTGTACTCACTCTGTTTCTGGAATGGAACAGTGGGAACAGTGTCCAAAGCTGAAGGACAAACCACACAATGGCCAAAACTTCCCATTCCCACTGGAGCTCTAGTAATATATTCAATAATTTGTGTAGACAAACAGGCTTCTAAATGCCTTCCTTGAACAAATGATTACCATGAAAACAAATTGACCTCAAATATTTAAAATAATTTGTTACTGTATTACAAATGTATCAGCAGATACAAATATTTTGCTTATCATAAAGATTACTTTCCTGTTATCCTTAACAGGAAGCAAGAGAAACTTTGAAGAGTGTAATCAATCTAAAATCTGTTTTTATGCTCATCCTAACAGAAGCTGTAATACAAAAATTAGAATCTAAATATTTCTTAGATATAAAAACTTTTATAGCTGAATTATAAGTGAACATAAAGGAAAAAGAGAATATCTTTCTTTCCCAAAAACTCAAGTAAGTGAACAATAAAATAGTTAACATAACTGTATACGATAATACTTTGGTGGTTTAAATTAGATTACCACATTAATGTTTTAATTAGAAGTTCATGGGTAATATTAAATACCAATGTAAACATAAAAATGTTCTAGTTATATTGTGGTGCTTTTTTTCCTAAGATAAAATGCCAATATAAAGGTAGTAAAGAACATTAAGAAAAATATGAAAAAGTTTGAAAAGACTTTCTTTTGCCTTGCAAGTGCTAACACATAATTATATAGCAATAAAACTTGCATAATTTTTTATACAAAATAAAAGAAAAAGCACCTTAAGAAACATCAGCCCTTAGAGCCTCTAAATAAGGTTTAACATCTTTGAAAATACCATACAAATATTAATTAATCCTCATCTTAAAATGGAGGTAAATAAGCACCATCATCCCCCTCTGATGAAGAAATAGTGTGTTCAAGAGTGTAGCCCATGGACTTAGTCAGGCTGGGGTCATCTGTCTTCAAAAGTGTGTAACTCCAGAAAAAATCAGGAGGGAGAAGATATACTTCAGATTCCAGCTGTTTCTAAAACGTTAGGGGTTCTGTTTATGGCCTGAATCTCACCCATTTATATTAATTGAACACCTTTCTTTGAGGATAGCACTCAGCCTCACAGACATCCTGCACTCTTTTAATTGAGCCCCTTTGGGGGAAAGTATCGTTTAAATATAACAATATATTCAGAACCCTAAAATAATTTGATCTATAATAAATTCTTAAGCAAGAGAGGAAGACCAGCCTGGGGACCCTGGGAGGGGAATATTGCCAGGTACGAAGTCAGAGATTCACAAGGAAGTTGTAGAAGCTCCTTCCCTGGAGACTTTTAAAAATAGACTAGACAGCCCTTTCCATACCTTGGTGTAGGAGGCCCCATTATACTTTGCTATTAAGGAACTTCACTATAGGTTTCCTTAGACTCGATTTTTTAAAAGGGAAGAAAAAAATGGGAGGAGAGAAAGGGAAAGCCACCTGGTGTGAGGAAAATTCAGTTTAAGAAATGACTTTGATAGTTTATTGTAATATGAATTCTCTGATTTTCACACTGATTTTAAGGATAAAGTCTTTAAGGGATTTAGATTTTGATATCTACTTGATTTCACTGCTTTACATTTTTCTTACTATTTTGTTCATTATATACTATGCTATTTTTATAACTTCAGTATACACCAGGTAAATCAGAAATTGGAGATTGTGTAGATTTTTGTATTTTTCCCTCTTTTAATGCCATAATTCACAATATAATTGATATGTATGAAAACACACACCCCTAGATATATAAGATTTAATAATAACTTTTCAGGATAAATAATCAGCAATTTAATGACTATATTCCATAGTTTATTAATTAGAAGATATATATATTATTAATACATAATTAATAAATGATGGAATATAGTAATATATATTAATTGGAAGATATATATCTTTCTAGATACTCAAATGTAGGCAGAGCATTATAGAAATAAGGCATTTTTTATCATCATGCTCAAAACTTTGACTACTTTTTTACCTTTATGATTGACAGTGTGTATTTGAGGCCTTTTGAGGACTACAGAGATTTCTCCTGCATTAACTATTTGGTTAAACTCATCATTTCTTTCTTAATTGAGTTACCCATTAGCATTTAGATAAGCTTCTCTTGAAAGTAAACTAGTTGCTTTGGACAGATAGTGTTAAGTAGCTGAAAAACAGTATTCAGTTGACTTTGTCACAACTTCTAGAAAGTTATACAAACTGTTCTAAAAGGTTTGGCAATTATATTGTTTTCATAAGTTTTGCATATAGTATCTTTTTAATACTCTATGATGCTGCAGCTGCATCATAGAGTAATCTTTTTGAAAATACTTCAAAAACTCTGTTAGGGGTCCAAATTCAAGGTAAAATTTACTATGGGACAACAATGCAAAATACAACATAATATGTCCACCAGCTACATCATGATGTATAAGTACACTGTAACATAATTTCCCACCAAATAGCTGACAACATTTTTTATACTAATTGTGAATTCATCTATATGTAATAAATATTTATCAAGGACTCAAAACATGCTACCCATTACAGAGCTTTCAGTAACATTTTAAGCTTTCCAAAGCATCACATATATTTTTCCTTGGTATTAGTTTTCTATTGCTAATGTAACAAATTACCATAAATTGGCATCTTAAAACCTTAGAGTTCTAGAAGTCAGACATCTGACATGAGTTCCACAGAACTAAAAATCAATCTGCTGCGGGGGTGGCTGGCAAGATGGCCAAACAGGAATAGCTCCAGTCTGCAGCTCCCAATGAGAACAATACACAAGGCGAGTGATGTCTACATTTCTGACTTAGGTTCCTGGTTCATCTCACTGGGACTAGTTAGACAGTGAGTGCGGCCCACAGAGGGTGAGCCAAAGCAGCATGGGGCATCACTTCATCCAGGAAGCACAAGGGGTCAGGGAACTCCCTCTCCTAGCCAAGGGAAGCCCTAAGGGACCCTGCCATGAGGGGCAGTGCATTCCTGCCCAGATACTGTGCTTTTCCCACAGTCTTCACAACCTACAGACCAGGTGATTCTCTTGGGTGCCTACACCACCAGAACCCTGGGTTTCAAGCACAAAACTCGGCAGCCATTTGGGCAGACACTGAGCTAGCTGCAGGAGTTTTTTCATGCCTCAGTTGCACCTAGAATTCCAGCAAGACAGAACCATTCAATCCCCTGGAAAGGGGGATAAAGCCAGGGAATCAAGTGGTCTAGCTCAGCAGATCCCACTCCCACAGAATCCAACATCCTAAGATCCACTGGCTTGAAATTCTTGCTGCCAGCAAAGCAGTCTGAAGGCAACCTGGGACACTCCAGCTTGGTGGGGGAAAGGGCTTTCGTCATTACTGAGGCTTGAGTAGGTGGTTTTCCCCTCACAGTGTAAACAAAGCTGCCAAGAAGTTCGGACTGGGTGGAAAAACTCACCACGGCTCGGCAAAGCTGCTGTAGCCAGATTGCCTCTCTAGATTCCTCCTCTCTGGGCAGGGGATCTCTGAAAGAAAGGCAACAGCCCCAGTCAAGTCTAGATAAAACTCCCATCTCCCTGGGACTGAGCACTTGGGGGAAGGGGCAGCTGTGGGTGCAGCTTCAGGAGACTTAAATGTACCTGCCTGCCAGCTTTAAAGAGAACAGCAGATCTCCCAACACAGTGCTCAAGCTCTGCAAAGGGACAGACTGCCTCCTCAAGTGGGTCCCTGACCCCCATGCCTCCTGACTGTGAGACACTTTCCAGCAGTGGTTGACAGACATCTCATACAGGAGAGCTCCAGCTGGCATCTGGGAGTGCCCCTCTGGGATGAAGCTTCCAGAGGAAGAAACAGGAAGCAATCTTTGCTGTTCTGCAGCCTCTTCTGGGGATACACAGGCAAACAGGGTCTGGAGTGGACCTCCAGCAAATTCTAACAGACCTGCAGCAGAGGGGCCTGTTAGAAGGAAAACTAACAAACAGAAAAAAACAACATCAACATCAACGAAAAGGAGGTCCACACAAAAATACCAACTGAAGGTCACCAGCATCAGAGACCAAACATATATAAATCCACAAAGATGAGGAAGAACCAGCTCAAAAAGGCTGAAAATTCCAAAAACCAGACGCCTCTTCTCCTCCAAAAGATCACAACTCCTGGGGGAGGGATCCAAGATGGCCAAATAGGAACAGCTCCGGAGTGCAGTTCCCAGCGAGCAGCACAGAGAGTGAGTGCTCACTACATTTCCAAACAAGTTTTCACTGCCCACAGACCAGGAGATTCCCGGGCCAAAAAGCGCCATGAGTTTTCAGCACCGCAGTTTCAGCTGGTGCCATGTCAGCGGCACAGAAGCTCACACAACTCTGCGCTGCCTGTTCAGCTGGTGCCCGGAACACCTGGAAGACAGCCACCCATTCAACTGAAAGGGAGGGGGCTAAGACAGGGAGCCAGGCAATGGGCCTTGGCAGGTACCACCCCCACAAAACAAGCAATCTGAAACGCTCTGGACTGAGAGTCTCGCAGCAAGCGCAGCTGGGCCCAGGACAGTCCAGCTCAGTGGAGGAAAGGGTGCCCCCCACTACTGAG
>CAUYLG010075260.1:0-111812 GCA_963573385.1 Cacajao melanocephalus | reverse complement strand
ATCCGCTTCTAGTCCCTCTTCAGTTTGACTTGCCCAAAAGCCTGTGCTGTGACTCCAGTGTAAAAGATGGACAATATCAGTATCTAGTTCATGGAATTTTTGACTTGCCCAAAAGCCTGTGCTGTGACTCCAGTGTAAAAGGTGGGCAATACCAATATCTATTTGATGGGACTGTTTTGATGATTAACTGAAATAATGCATGTAAAGTGCTTGGCACAGTTCTTGGCATGCAGTAAGTGCTTAGTAAACATTAGATTTTCTTCTTACTATTATGACAGCTGGCTAGGGTTCTGGATCTTGTGCCAATTCAAACATACCATAGTGTAAAGTATTGCAATGGAAAGAGAACAATCATTAATTGAGAACCTACTGTGTCAACAAAAACGTGTAAGACACATGTCAGCTTCAAGGACCTTGTGACTGAATGATGGAGGAAACTCATTAAAAATAGCTCTAGGTGCTATAGGAGTAAGACGGAAAAGTAAGAGCTATGGAGACTCAGAGAGTTCGTGGGCTTGGAGGTCAAATCCTGCAGAGCCTAGTGGGTTGTGATAAGCACTGTGGATTAAATTTCCACGCACTCAGGATGAACCTAAATCCCTAACATGGCCAACAATGTCCGCATTCTTTGTCCTACCTATCTTTCAAGCCTCATTTGGGGTCACTCTGTTTCTTACTTAATACAATTGTCTTCGGCCCCTCAAAACATCAAACCTGTTCCTGGCTCAGGTCTTTGCACAGGAACATCTCCTTCAACTGTGCTCTCAAACCCTAGGCCTGTGGAAGCTTCAGCTGCTTGTGGGGATGCCTTGTTCTAATTCACACAAAGGCACCAACACATATTCTGCTTTTACACACACCCTTCACTCCAATAGAATTCCCTTTCCCCAACTGTTTGCTGGTTTCTACTTTTTTTTGAAGTCTACATTTAAATGTCAGTTCCTTAAAAGGCATTCCCTGACTCCCAATCTTAATTTTTCCCTTTTAACCCTTAGTCGTAGCACCCTATGCTTTTCCTTTGCAACCATTTCACAGTTGCAAGTGCACATTAATTTATATGATTCTTTGTCTAGCAATTGTCCATGTTGTAGCCTGTAATCTCCATGTCTGTTTTTCTCCCATGCTATCTCTAGCACCTAGCATAATATCTGAACAGAGTAAATCTAAAAAAAAACCAAACAAACGAACAAGCAAAAAAGCCCAGTAATTTCTTCAGTAAATGAATGAATGAAGAGGGAGCCTGCTTAGAAAAGGAGAGGCCAGCTAGACCTTGGAAGAGGAGTGTTGGCTAGGCGGAAGGGAGCTGCAAGGGCCTCCCAAGAGGAGGAAATGGTGTAAGCAAAGGCTTGCAGGTAGGAATGTGCAGGAGGACGGGCTGACCTACTTGAGCAGTGGGCTTATTTGGAGAGCTGAAAGAAGTCCTGCGTTAAAAAGTCACATTAGAAAAAATGTGTGAAGGGCTTGACTCCTAGGACTGGAAGCTCTAGTGCAGGGCTTCCAGATATGGGGGTTGTCTCAGTAGGAGAGTAATACGACTAAGTTGAGTTTGGCAAGAGTGGATCTGAGTACACAGAGCAGACAGAAAGGAGAGTGCAAAGGAAAGGCCACCAGTTGGGAGGCTGATGTCATAGTCTATGTGGGAGATGTCTCTGATCTCAGACTAAGACAGTGTCAGTGGGAGAAAAAGTGGCTTGTATAGGTGAGGCTACAGGTTGAGAATCAGTCAGACCTGGTAACTCTTCCTTGGCTTTGGAGAGAGAAGGAGAGAGACCAGAGAAGAGGGAGGAGGCAAGATGGTTTGTTTTCCATGAGGAAACGAAGTGGAGGACACAGTGGTGGCAGAAGGGCATGGCAGAACTGGAGAAGCTTCTCAGCATGGATTCAGATCCAGAGAGTTCACAGTCACGGCCATCCAGCCCAGAGCCAGAGGTGCTGATCTAGGGCTCAGGGGAGAGGTTCTGCGTGAGAGGCGAGGGCTTGAGGACAGGTGACATCTTTGGGAGGTGAGTGTGAGAGAAAGCCACAGGGTCAAGGGCTATCTGTCTCAGAGGGAAGAGCAAGAAGCCTGCCCTGGAGGCGAAGCGGAGCTGCGGGAGGACTGGGGGCAGAGAAAGGATCCTGGTGTCACGATTCCGGAGTCACAAAGCAGCAGGTGGTCATGCCAAATGTTGCAGGGAGTCAAGGAGGGGTGGGACCCCCATGAGGCCTCTCATCTCAGGACTGAGAAGTCATGGGTGACCTTTTAGAGAAAAGCTGGGAAAGAAGCCAAAGCTGGGAGTTAAACCGCTGGATGCGTGGCAAGGACATGTCAGAGCAGGTGTGGCTCACTTACTCAAGGAGACACGAGCGACAGCGGCACCCTGTGCTGCGGGACTGCCCCTGGGACTCCCAGGGCACCACATCCAATACTTCCGTGGAGACCCCACCCAACCCAGTCTCTTCATAGGACTTACCAGCTCTAATCCAAGGAAAGAAAGGAAGAAAGTTACATTTGTACCACTTCCCAAGAATGTCTTTGTAGAGGAGAAAGACTAATTTACTACACAGTCAGTGGGAAGGTGGGGAGGTGAATGATCATAAAGAAAAAGGTGGTGGTTACTTGTTGAAGGGAAGTCGGTGACAATTACTTTCTGCAGTGCCAGAAATCTGAAAAATAAAAAAAGTTGAGCCTGGGGGAAAATGTCACAGATCTCTGCTCCAAGTGTCCCTCAGGCCAGTCATTAAAAATGCCCTGGCTGTAACCCTGTTCTTTTCATGTAAGCCAAGAGCCAAATGGCTGTTTGTACCCACTGTCCCTCATGCCATCTGGCGACATGACAAGCAATTCAACAACTGTGTGTCCTCCCCTGAAACCAGAGAGCTGACGTTTCTCTCCGGTAATCTCCTGTCACTTTCTGCCACCCTCGAAGTAAGCCTGAGCTATGTATAGCTGGGCAGTCGGCATGTGACGTGCTCGTGGAGGAGGCTGGCTCAGTGAAAGGACAGCTACTTTATGGGATTCAAGCGAGTATCCGGGGCCTCTTAGGTCTGGAATTGGTGGCCTCTGAAAGGGCTTTCAGGGAGAGGGAGGCTGTTGATTGTTTTTACTGGCATTTTGGACTATCATATTGGTCAATGCCAAAGAAGCAACCCAAGGGAAGATGCTATGTATTTTTTCCCACCCCACAATTCGGAGAAGCTATAGAGCAACAACAATAAAAAAATAGCACTTACTGGATGTTTACTGCTTCAACTACTTTACAAGAATTATCTTATTGAATTTCTACAAAACCCTCATGAGGTAGAGGCTTGCAGGAGGAAATCGAGGCACAGAGTGGTTAGCCAACTTGCCTGGGGACACACAGCGCTTAAGCGACTCAGCTAGGATTTCAACCCTGACACTCTGGCTCCAGAGCCCAAACTTTCATCCATTATATTTTGTTCCTATATCTGGGCCTCAGAGGGACCTGGGCACAAATCCTGGCTTTGCAACTTACCAGCTGTGAGATTCTGGACAAGTCACAACTTATCTGATCTTCAATTTCCTTATCTAAAAAAATGAGATCTAATCTCACAGGAGTAACATGTATACAAGTACATGGTGAAAGTTCCCTACCAATTAACTACAGGGCGAACCCCACTACACCGAGTCAGTGGTTTGAGAGCCTGAGTGCACATCAGCATTCCCTGGAGGGGGAGCTGGTGAAAAGAGATTGCTGGGCCCACCCCAGAGTTTCTGATTCAGCAGGTCTGGGATATGACCCAAGACTTTGCGTTTCTGCCCGGGTCCCAGGTGCTGCCGGGGCTGCTGGTCTTGGGCCCACACAGAGAGCCATTGCTCTCCCACAGTCTCTAACATAAAATCACAATCTTGTACTGCATAGCGTTTTGCCACGTCCAAACTGACAGAATGAGGGGGGCCGTCCCTGAAGGCCAGGTTTGTTTTGTTTTATCCAAAACTATGATTGCAATGGAATTTTTAAAAAGTGAATTTGATATGCAGCAAGGCCATGCCCTTTTCCAGTTTTTCTCAACAGAATTCTGTGCCCAAGAGCCTGTGAAAACGCAGTCTGGAAGCCCAGGCTTTGACCTCCTCTGGTAGCCCCTCCCTCCCACTCTCCTTGGGAAAAAGTTCCACATGATGCTCAGTGCTTTCTGGGGCCAGAGAGATCATCCCTTTTTAAACTAACCTTCAGTCAAGGTTGATGAACCTCATTTTAGAAGGGCATGGGGTGCTTCCTGTCATGGAGAGGCCTCATCAATGTGAAATAATGATTGAATGAAGAGATCTTTGACGTATTGCTTCCACAGTGCGCATTGAAAAACAGAAGAGGAATCTGTTCCTGCTTGGCTGAAGTTTCTGAAATGTCTGACTAGTGTTTATTTTGATAGCATCTGCTAATGACAGCAAATACCATGGATAACTAACTCGGGTGGAGAATGGAAGTTTTCAATGTGCTTTCACATACACAACAATTTCAGGAGCAGCCCTTCACTGAGCACCAAGCGTGTGCCCATCACTTCACACATGTGACCTGTTTTGTCTTCTTAAAACTCCTAAGAGGAGGGTACTGTGGCTTATAGTTTATAAAGGAAGCACTCAGCCTTGAGGAGCTAAGCGACCCGCCTGCAGTCACACAGCTAGTGCAAGGACTGAAGCCCAGGTGGCTCTCACTCCAAAACCTGCGCATCTCACACTGCCGGGCGCTACTGCCAATAGTCGTCTATGTGTTGCATTCACTTCTTCTTCTGTGTCTGGAGGATGCTTCGCTCCCTTCATAAATCGGAGGTGTGTGGTCAGGCTAACAGTTAGATATCCACGGCCAGAGTAATTGTGTGTGTTGTGAGCATGGGAGGTAGTACCTGTTGGCTCTGCTAGCCATCCAACTCACAGCAGATGGTGAGCAGAGGCCCCTGTCTGGCTTGAGGTACCTGGGCAGCAGGTGGGAGCTCCTGGAACCAGCACTCTGGGCACACAGAAGCGGCTCTGGCCTGCCCAGCCCATCACATTGCAAGATGCCGCACTGGCCCCTTTCCTGCGTGGCTGTCCAAACAGGAACAGCTTATCTGGCTAACTCTGCCCTACTACATCCAGTTTATAAAACAGGGAAGGCTTAGGGGCTTCTTTGAACAGGCTCAGTTCTTCAGGGGGCTGGCTTTCTAGGTGGAGCAAGTCATTTTGAATGCGCACTAAGGCTAAGCTGACAATTATCAAAAATGCTCCACACCAACCTGCGAAGCTCAAACTACCAGAGAGTAGGGCTGCTGAGTAAAGAAAAATCTTGTGATTTGGAATCAGATTTTATTTCTTACTTTTAATTTTACTGCCTTATATCATAATAAACCTTATAATATTTCTGCAGTAGTGACATTCATGGTATCTCATGTCCCCATTTTAAAATTTGTGACTCTTGGGGCGAGGCGTGGTGGCTCGTGCCTGGAATCCCAGCACTTTGGGAGGCTGAGGCCAGTCGATCACCTGAGGTCAAGAGTTCGAGACCAGTCCAGCCAATATGACGAACTCTGTATCTGCTAAAAATACAAAAATTAGCCAGGCATGGTGGCACATGCCTGTAGTTGCAGCTACTCAGGAGGCTGAGGCAGGAGAATCACTTGAACTCGAGAAACAGAGGTTGCAGTGAGCCTGGGAGCCTGGGTAACAGAGCGAGACTCTATCTCAAATAAATAAATAAATAAATAAATAAATAAATAAACAAAGAAATTTCTATTTTGGGGAGGAGGTCTACCTCAGGAAGGTGATGAACAGGTATCCTGTTTGGGCTTGCACAATATTGGGGGCTTTGAAGGTGGGAATAGTGAGAGGAGGTCCAGTGGTCTAAAAACTTCCGAATCAACAATGTATTTTCCAGTTCATGAAACCTCTGTTTCCTTACTAATTCCATAGGTGGAAGGAAACATTTAACTATTATCAACTCAATCTGTGCTTTTACAACCAGGATTTATGTTCTTTTACCATCTCACTCCATAGCATCAACTGTATTACCCATACCCAGCAACCCTCCACACAGAATTCAGCAGCACTTGGGTTTCACAGAGAAATGTGATTTAAAAGTGAGCACCTCCTGAGACAGTGCAGACTCTACATGAGGCTTCATTCTCCAAGCCAAACCAAAATAAGCCTGACCTCATCTGATTTTTCAGAGGGGAGCAGGTGTGCATTTGGAGACTGCCATCTTTGGGCAGTGAACAGTTGGAAAAAATACCTGAATCCTGTGTGTGCTGCTATTCCCTGCCCAGCGTTTCCACACGGCTCCATCTGCAGATTCACTCAATTCCAGCAACTTTGTTTTGCCTTCCTCTCTTGGGGTTTAGAAGTGCAACCCCTGGGATATTTGCCAGTGCTAAATAGGTTTAGAACAAGGGTCAGCCTTATAAGGCTTGGAGGTTTCTGCCCACCTGTATGTATGTTTTGGGCTGAGAGTCCCATGGTTTTAGAAAACAATCAATTTTACCCGTATTTTGGTGGGATGAAGCAAGGGTATCAAACAGGTTCCTGAATCTGGCAAATTCAACCTCTTTACAATTCTACTCAATACTTTAAAAACTTTAACTTAATTTGGAAAAGAGATCAAGGAGAAATATATTTTCAGCATAAGCAATTTATTTCTAATTCTTGACCTTTTCCTTCTTTCCCTCTCCAGCCATCCATCCAGCAGACATTAAATTCCAAGTGCCAAGCAACAGCCCATTGGCTCTCACTAGTCATTTCGGTTCAACACACAGTCCAGTTGTACAATTTAATGCTGCTCAAGTATGAGTGAAAGTCCAGAGTACAAACTAAAGACATCTGTCCCTTTATAAGTTGGCACACTGCTTACAAACATGAAGCGATCTCTTTCAGCTGCTCCTCCGCATAGTGGAAGGAACATGTCATTTGAAACCAAATAGGTTTGAGTTCAAACCCTGTTTCATGATCTAATGTTTTATAGCTTTGTGATTTTGGGGCAATTTTTACATAGCTCTCTAGCTCATTTCTCTGTCTGTAATGTGAGAGTATGTTGTAAGAATTAAATAAAATAACATATGTAAAGCCCCATATTGGCATGGTTTACGGTAAGTTCATAATACATGCTTTTCCCTTCTCCTCCTTCCCCTTCTCCTCATTCAACATTCATTCGACAGATACTATTGAGTACCCACTGAGTCAGGCACTGATTTAGGTGCTGGGGTATAGCAATGAATAGACCAAAGTCCTTGCCTTTGTGAATGTCACATTCTATAGGGGCTGCTGTAGTTTGGACGTCTGTCCTTCCAAATCTCATGTTAAAATTTGATCCCTAATGTTGGAGGTGGGGCCTAATGGGAGGTCTTGAGGGTCATAGAGGTGAATCCCTTATGAATAGATTAATGTCCTCCATGGATGGGGCGGTGACTGAGTGAGTTCTCACTCTATTAGTTCCTCTGAGAGCTGCTTGTTAAAAAGAGCCTTGCACCTTCTCTCTCTCTCTCTCTCTGTCTCTCTCTCTCTCCCTCTCTCTCCCTCTCTCTCCGTCTCTCTTGCTTCCTCTGGTGCCATGTGACCTCTGCCTCTTCACCTTCTGCCACCAGTGAAAGCAGCCTGTGGCCCTAGTCAGATACAGACACCCAATCTTCAACTTTTTTCAGACATCGGAATTGTGAGCCAAATAAACCTTTTAGTCTTTATAAATTACCTAGCTTCAGGTATTCCTTTATAGCAACACAAATGTACTAAAAGAAGGGGTGTCAGACAATATGCAATATGTCAGCTAAGTACTATGTAGAAAAAGCACAGAAGAGGGTGGAGGAGGTAAAATGATTGCTTGGAAAGTGCGATTTACATAGGTGGTCAGGGAGATAACTTCTTTGATAAGGTGCCATTTAAGCATAGACCTAAAGGAAGTGAGTTCTTCTCATCAATAACAGAGGCACATCTCCCTCAGCTCTGGGGCCATTCTATCTGCATCTTTGTAAGTGCTATGGTTTGGATGTGGTTTGTCCTCATCAAAACTCATGTTGAAATTTAGGAGAGATCCCCTGGGCAGGTAATGTGTGGATGGCAGCAGAACATCCCAACAGCTTCTGTTGGTGAGCTAAAGTGAGACTTTCTTAAGCAGGAAGAGCAGAAACACCCCACCAAGGGTACACCAAGGAGCAGTCTTAGACCTTGAACTCTAGTCACAGCCTGTTGAAAAACTACAGGAGCAGCAGGTTGACCTGGTTCAAATTCCAAGATATGGCCACTTTTGTGCCAAGACTCCAGATTCCTTGCCTGGTCAAGGGACCTATTTCACTCTAAATGAATGAACCAAGTTTTACTGTTCACAATCTGAAAAGTATTGCTTGTTCCTTATCTGTACATTCACTGATATTCATTTACTCATGCAAAGATTATTGAGTGTCTGTTAATAGAAATGACTGTTTGATAAATGAATGAATATTTCTATTCAGGGATCTAGAATACTTGTTTTCATGTTCTGAAACACTCACTAACTGCCTGAAAAAAATCCCCCATAGCTTTCCTTAATCCAATAAATGCATATTCATTACAGGTTAGTGTATTTAGTTGCTATTCTCCTCTCTCCACCCTGCCACCCAAAACACATATACATGGCTAACAGCATCAACTTTATGAGACCTGTGAATATGAAATGAAAAGCACCCAGGGGTCCTAAACTGAGCTCTGAGGTCCTTGCATGTCTTTTTCCTCCTTTCCTTCTACAGATGATTTCAGTGGCCATAAAACTGGTTCTATGTAAGGTGAAGCTCACCAGGAAAAAGCTTTTATCCTTTTCTTTCCTTCTTTTTCAGGTTGGAATGCTGGACTCCTAGCAGTGAAATGGTATAGAGGAAAAGATAAAGGTCTTGGAGTTACGGATAAGATCTGTGTTAAGGCAGAAGGGGAAGAGGAAGGAGTCAATGATTCCTCATCCCAGGCTGGGTGCTGGGCAGAACGGTAATGCTATGTGTAGAGGGCTCAGGAACTCACAATGCAGAAGCCATATTGCTCATGCCTGGCCAGCTGGGGCTCCACTTGGCACGTTGTCATGTGACAAGTCCATTCATTTAGTTGTGTTTTTGAGTCACAAGGCGTTTCTTGATCCTTGTCCAATGTGAACTTGACTCAGTTTGCTTTCATTTCGTTTTGCTTTTCGTTTTGCTTCCCCTATTACCAAGTTTGCCTTTAATTCAGTTTGCTCTCATGAGGCTTCTCATCTAGAGGGAAAAATACAACTCATGTCTCCATGGGGAGAAAGAGTAAGGTAGAAGGGATTAGAAGGAAACTGGAAGTACCTCTCAAAGTGGGTGGGCCTGAACCATGACTGAAAATGGGGCAAGGCCTAACAAATGGCATTGAAGAGGTGGTTGAACATAGCCACACAGGCTCAGCAAAGCCTTGCAGAACAGAGGGAATGCCAAACAGCGATACATCCAGAACGACCTGTGACCACCCGCAAGTCACTCCTCTCCAGCCCCGGAGAGGAGGAGTGAATAAACGATAAGAGGAGGAGCGAATAAAGCTGGCTGTGAATAAGCAAGACAGCAATGCCTTTCCAGTCCCAAGCTCCCAAGCCCTGGTTTCCTCAGTTTGTCAACATGGGGTTAACTGCATTGTGTTTAGAATCCTGACAAAATGGAGCGTGTAGGCTGAAAGAAGCCAGCATTTGTTAAGTATCTTCTGTGTGCCAGAGCTGGGCTCTTGCTGGGCAGCCTCATTCAGTCCTCACAACAGCACTGTCATCTCCACCTTACAAATAAGGAACCCAGGTCTATCTGATCTGGAAGCCCGTGTTAGAACACGCCATCTCTCAAGCACTTCAACCTCAAGGAAACGGTGATGTTGAAGGACTTTCTCTGGCAATACTTATAGGACATGATAGGAACAGCAGCTTGCACAGCAGTTTCAAGGAAAAAGAGGAAGCAGGAAACAAAACAGCAAGGAGAAACCGAATTCCCTGCCCGTATCCTCTGTCTCTGAGTCCTGCAATGCTAATGGAAGTTGGCCACTGCAGTGTGACTAAATTTACTATCTTGGCGGAAGCTGCAAGAGACAGCATGCAAAATTGCAACTCCCTTTATAATTTGTGTTGACACCCCAATAGCAAAATGAGAAAAGGCACAGAAAAGTAATTTATGGAAGAAAAGAATACATAAGTGGCAAAATAATTTTATGGAAGACGTCAACCAGAAATCAAAGAAATGTTCTTTACAACAACAGTGAAAATATAAAGACTTTTAAAACTAAAAATTGTGTCGGGATCCAAATACGGGGAAATTATTTTTAAAATATGTATAATGATACAGTGGAATACTATGCTGGTATTAACATTGCTGTTTAATAATATAGAAATACAATATATGGAAGTAAAAAAAGCTGGAAACGAAATTCTATAAATGGTATAATTCTCAATTTTAAAAATGTATATTTATGTATAGAAAAAAATACTGGAAAGAAATCTACCGACACATTATCTATGCTTATTTTGATGTGGTTATTTTTACTGCCTTTTAGTTCTTTTTCACCTACTCTGAAATTTCTAAACGAGTATATGCTACTTTGTTGACGAAGAATTCCCAGCCAGGAATCAGAATTACCAGCTGTTTAAGTCAGGATTACAGCTATCAAACGAGGGATTCAGATCAGCCTAGATGACTCTCATGAACAAGTATGTGTAGAATATCTGCACGGAACTATGAACCATGCACTGACCCTTGGGCCCTCCAGAGCTGGACTCTGGCCAGATCGGAATGCAAAATTTGAGTTTGGTGCCTCCTGGTGTCCTGTTACTTCCCTTTTTCCTGCTAAGCTTTATAGACCTTATCTTCTCCCCCTTCCCCTCTTCCCCTCCTCAAGCCCTGTTCTCATGACAGAGTCCGATGTAAGTGATTGGCAACATCTCAAAGGCCTACCTCTCCCAGAGGAACTTGACTAAGTAGGGACAAAAATCTTACCCTAAAGGAATGAGGCTCTCTTTGCTAAATTTTAGGAAAAAGCTACCAGGTGGAAAAATACTTGAGTGCCATCAGAATCTTTGCTTTTTTTGTTTGTTTGTTTTTTTGAGACCGAGTTTTGCCCTTGTTGTTCAGGCTGGAGTGCAGTGGCGTGATCTCCTCTCACTGCAACCTCTACCTCCCAGGTTCAAGAGATTCTCCTGCCTCAGCCTCTTGAGTAGCTGGGACTACAGGCATGCGCCACCACACCCAGCTAATTTTTGTAGTATTAGTAGAGACGGGGATTCACCATGTTTTCCAGCGTGGTCTCGATCTCTTGACCTTGTGATCGGCCCACCTCAGCCTCCCAAAGTGCTGGGATTGTAGGCAAGAGCCACCGTACCTGGTGAATCTTTGCTATTTTGCCAATAAATTCCTGCGCATTTCACAAACCACTTCTGACTCTTCCTCTTTCCTCTACTCTCCCTGAGAAACTTAGAAGTTGTTCTGTTGTTTTGGCAACCTTCCTGCACCATAGCTGTTTGTTTGCACGTCTTCTTCTGTGTTCGGCTGTGTGCCTCTTGAGGGTCTCGTTTTCCCGTATCCACAGCATCTACCCCAGGGTCCAGCATAAAGTAGGTGGCAGATGCATGACTAATTGAATGGCATTTCAAGTGCCCCTCATCAGGCAATGGCCTCGCCCTGTGGGTGGAGCTGTTTCTGGCTCTTTCCATTGACATCCCTTAGAGATGCAGACAAAATACACGTGACTGACTACAGTGTCCTTGGAGGTCCTTAGAACGGGGTGGCCTTAGTGTGAGGAGCTATGAGTTTCTAATTCCTGGAAATTCCTCAGGTGTTTCAACCTGGGGATGGCCACTCCTCACTGGAGAGCGAAATCAACTTCATAGGTTGAATCAATTTTTAAAGTGAAATAGAAGAAAAGAGAGCAGAATAAAAAATAGAAAATATATACTTTTTAATTCCCCAAGTAATAAGTATTGTTTTATGAAATTTTTGTTTCTGGTGTGTGTGTGTGTCTGTGTGTGTGTGTGTGTATACTAGGTCATAGTGGGTTACGATAAAAAGTGTCAGATGCCACCTTCCTAAGCTGCAAGGAGGAAGAAAGCCACCTCCCTTGCAGCTATTTGCCCGCAGCTGAGACCACACTGCCTATGGATGGACATTAGAAACTGCCTCCTCTTTTTCCCCACCCTCTAAGAGCCACAGCCCTAGAAGCGGGCAGACTATTTTTCTCAGGGCAAGTGTGGGGTCTAGAGGATTAAGAGGACAAAATAGTTATCTTGACCATGAAGAAAGTTGAAAGGCATATTCACTCTTTCCACTCATGGACTTCCTGGAGCCATCTTTTTCCTTGATGCAGCACTGGACAAATCTCTCAACAAAGGTCTGCCCCTTCCCCACCTTCACTAGTGGATCCCAGACTTCCTCCTCAGTTTGGACTTTTGCATGAGCAGTGCCTCCAGGCCATGTACTTCTAGGCCCTGCTGGTGGGACAGCTGGTGTCATCAGACTTGGGCCCAGAGGCTGAGCAACTCTGTTTAAGGAAGACTCTTGAAATCATCTTAAACAGGCTACCAAGAAGCCCCTTGGGCATTTTCACACTGATTTAATGAGCAGTGCAGTGTAGGTATTAAGTACAACGCCTTCATCTGCAGTAGCTGTGTGACCTTGAACAACTTAGCCTCTCTGCTGCAGTTTCCCCATCTATAAAATGGGATTGGTAATGGTACCTGCTTCATAGAATTATTGTAAGGATTAAATAAGCTAATACCAAATTCTTAGAACAGTCCTGCACTTAGTAAGCATTTAATAAACATTATTATTATTTAATCATTTCTTAAGCCTGCATGATAGTTATTTTTCCATATTTATAGATAAGGAAATGAGGCTCTGAGAAATTACATAATTTGCCCTGTGTCCTGTGCCTAGTAGAGACAAAGTCAGAACTTAAATCCAGATATCCTGACTTCAAGTTCTGTCTTCTTTTCCTCCTAGCAACTTTAGCAGCCTAAGGGGCATCAAATTAACTCCTGTGGTGAATTTACCCCTATCAGTCTCTGCTGGGCCGGGCACCCAAGTGTGAAAAGGGCAATCTTGGATCAAAGGTGTTTGGAGGGATGGTAAGCCCAGGGGAAGTTCCTGCTCATGAATTTGCATAGTCTTTGGGAACAGACATACCTGGGGGAGCGAGAGAGAGAGAGAGAGAGAGAGAGAGAGAGATATGGATGGATGATAGAGAATTTTTTTAAAAAAAAAATTAGAATCAGAAATGAATGTCATTGCCTGTGCTGGCCACCCAAAGGCATTCTTTTAGAGTTCTAAGATAACTGGACAGTGATGAGCATATAGGGGAGAACCCTTGTGCCTTCAATTATGTTTTCATAACTATATCTCTCAATGACTGAGTATGGCAGTTTGAGATGGAGATACAATGTAAGTGTTGGTGTCATGGGCTAAGCAGCAGCCAGGATCTATGTCCTGTTCTTTTCCAGCCTGCGATTTGCTCTCTTCTACCGTATGGAGGCTTAATAACTATCCCTGCTTTCTCTTTTCTCGCAACCCACAGAGAGAACTGAACTTCCACATTCAGTACTCAAGGTTGGAGATGTATTTTTGATGTATTTGGGATAGTTTTGCTGGATTTTATTACAGTCTTATTTTTTTTAAAACAAATCCACGTGGGTTTTATATGATAATTCTGTTAATCAAACTATTTCATCAACCTGAGTTCTCTGATTGTGCTGGATAATACACTGTAATTCTCAAATATCCTTTTCACAGGATTGCGCCTGGCTAGGCATGGGGACTGATGAGGCATCTTGGTGCCCACTAGCATTCTTGGCAACCTCAGGTACCCTTAAAGTGTAAGCCATCTTAAGCTGTCCAAGAGGAGCTGCAGAAATAGTTTCTGGGGCACTCACAAATGATTAGAAAATG
The DNA here is from genome assembly GCA_963573385.1 of Cacajao melanocephalus. NCBI lineage: Eukaryota > Metazoa > Chordata > Mammalia > Primates > Pitheciidae > Cacajao > Cacajao melanocephalus. The sequence continues at coordinate 97,961 of CAUYLG010075260.1, read as the reverse complement.
GTCCTCAGTGCCAGGTTACAAACAGGCAGGCCATATAATGCAGATAAAATAAGAACCGACTTCAGCTCTGCCCTAAAGTCACTCCAAGAACTTTCTGAGAAAAAAAAATCATATAAATGAATATGCCACTCAGAAGATCTGCACATAACTACATTCTGTAATGCTGACTGACAGCAAATCATGAGAGAGGAAAGTCATTTAGTGACATTTTCCATCTGACCCACGGAGAGAGGCAAGGTCAGGTAACTCTGGTCTCTCTAGGATCATGGGGAGATTTGAGGGAGCAGAGTGGGCACACTGAGTGAAATCCACAAGTAGTCCCTGGATTTCATTTCAGCCAAACAGTTTTACCAACAGTTTCTACATTCTATCTGGGAAACACCGGCTGGGTGAAAAGTCAAGGGGGTCATAATGTGAAAGACTTTACATCAGACCCATCATAGCGCAGTGCCTTTGATTGTCTCCACAGGAAGAGTTTGGACTCACCCTCATTGTTCACACATCCCGGCTTTGTGACAAGAGCATCTGATTCATGTGAGGCCAAAATGAAGCAGACTTCAGTCTATATTCTCTACATTCTCATTCCCACATCCCAACCCCTGGCCAGAGGCATTCCCTCAGCATCCATACCCACTGGGGCAGCGCGGACAGCATGCCCTTTGATTACTCACCTCAAGCACGATTTCCTTCAGTTGAAACTGTTTTTGCGCGACCTTATCTGAAGACACTGGCTCATGGTAGTAGAGGCAGAGCACATCATATTTCTTTAAAACCTGCTTGAAGTTCTTCTCGGAGAGACTTACCACTCGGTCTTTCCCATCATACGTGGGGAAATTAAGCCCCTCTTCTGCCCTGCAAGAGGACAGCAAATAAACTCCCACAATAAACAAGTGAGTTCTCTTCATTTGGGAAAAGTCTTGTTTCTCGTTCCCAGATATGCTGTGTGCAGGAGAGAGGACAGAAGACTGCCAGAGGCCTTGTTGAGCCAAGCAGGGAGCAGGCAGATTGATTTTGTCTCTCTTCTTTGCCCTTCCTGGGGCCGAGAAGTGACTCTTCACCTCCTTGGGCCCAGCCAGCTCTGGAATCGTGGGCTCAGGACAAAGAGCAGACACACACATATACACACCCACCACACACACACTCACACACACACGCATGCGCGAGAGTAGAAAAAGAGCCAGGCTAGGGAGGCTGGGAGGCCAAGCCCCAGATACCTTACATAGCTCTGCTCAGCCTCTGTCTCATTAGGAACTCCATTTTTAGGATGCAGTTGTTTCAGGCTAAAAATAAATCATGCAATGAATAAAAAAGTTAGATACGACACTGTAGAGGGACTCGCTGATACAGTCTGTCAGAGTGGTAAAGAGGGAAGAGGCAGGAGGAAAAAGACAAGAATGTGCACGCATGAAATAAGGAGGCTAGAAAGGCCAAAGAAGGAAAAAACTCGAGAGGGAGAGAGATCAGGGACGATGGCGCCAATAAGCAAATGGAGAGTTGGAACACTCGCGCATTACTGAATTGTTAAATCACCCCAGGGAGGGAACTCAGCCTGTCCTCTCATGGCGGTTGCTCATCCCCTACTCCTCACTGCAACATGGAACAAAACGGAGCCCCGAGGTAAATTTCTTCATGTTCTACTCCTATCTTTTTCTGCCTTCCATCCTCTCTTCTTAGAAATCCTCTGCCAGCCACTGGGTGAGGGGTTCAGGGACATCCTGCTGAACCCAGCTGACACGAGAAGAATCTATCCTCATTTAAATAAAATGAAACAAGCTTCAGAGTTCAAATCTTACTCTGTCTTTTAACAGCTGATGAACTTTGGAGGGTCACTTGCCCTCTCTGATCTCAGTTCCCCTCTATGTAAAGTGGGGCTGAATATAACCATAAGGTTTAAAACGTGTTGATGGAAAAGCGTGGCACAACATAGGTTCTCAAAAACGGTAGCTAGTATACTTACTTCTCACTGGAGCTGGTAGAACATTGGTTATAGAATGGATATTTGTCTGTTTCTAACATGAATGGTTTGTGAACCCTTTCTTGTCCATTTCTGCCTTGAATCCAGTAGGCAATTGGGGCAGAAGTGATGAGGCTCATCCTGCAGTTGAGCTAACAGGTTCAGAGAGACCCGCAACTTATCTGAGTTTGCCACATTTCTAACCGCTGGAGCAAGAATTCAACCCTGCCTCAAAGCTGGTGCTCCTGGTTGCTTTGCTTCTGACTGGGCAGTTCCCTTGCAGACACCCCTTTTCTTAAGTAGCTTCTTGACCATCTCTTCCAGTCTAACCCTGTCCGGTCACGTCTCTCCACTCTTCAAAGCCACCTACAGCGCTCATGATTCTGACCAAGTTTTTGTTTTGCTTTAGTTTAAATCAACTTTGGAAAGACAGAGTACTCTGTCACGCACAGCTTTCACGGGCTAGAAGGAAAAGAGAACACCCGTGGCCTCTCTGAGTAAGGCGAGGCTCCCCTGCAGTCAGAGGGCCTTACATTGAGAGTCGGACAGATGTTACACTTCATGTGCAGGAAGTTGGGGCCTTGAAGAACCCATCACTAAAACCCTTGACAGCATTCTGTTCTTTCTAATGATGTAGTCTCTATGTTTTCAAAAGATGGAGCCAAGAATATCCATTCTAAGGTGCACTTAGCTTTCCAAGTCAGTGGCAAGCATGCAAGATCTCTGCTTTCTTTAGGAAACGTAAGGGGAAAAAGATTTCTGAGTGAAACAGTGGGTGTCTCGTGTTTTTGAGGTCAGCCTCCCAAAACTGTTCCCAGTTGTCTCCATCTTACTGGGTTACCTTAATTTAGAATTTGCTCCACTTTTCTCAATATGTAAGTAGTTTCTTTTTTTAACTGGTACTGAAAAATCGGGAGATATTTAAAGTCAGAGTCTTTGGGTTTCCTTCTGACTTACAATTGACAAAACTGTAAGGAAAAATAAATAATTTTTTAAAAATGTAGTTTAGCCTTCAAGTCTGGTTTACTACGAAAAGCAAAGCCCGCACTGTGGGAAGTTCCTGCCCCAAGATCGCGGACTCGATTTGGGCCAGGCAGCTCAGACCTGAGGACACGCGACCACTGTCATATGCTGTGGTGATCAGCTTTCCCCCAAGAACGCACGGGAGGAGATATGAGGTCTACACTCACGCCCCACTCTCACAAAGAGGTAGGTTTTCATACTTTACATTTAATATACCGGGCTTATTTTCTGCCTGCCTTTCATTTTCCTATTTTTGTTCTTCCTCTGCCTCACTGCTCACCAATTTTAACACATTTATTTTTTAAACAAGGAGTGCTTCACACATTTCTGAGTCAATCTTACATCCTGCAAATCAACTGGCTTTTTTTTTTTTTCCAGTTTTAGCTGCAGCCCAAGCCAATGTGTCATGCACTCCTAATGTTTGTGGTTGTGCTGACATGTGTGTATTTTTATGTGCCATTAGTAGGTACTTTTTGTTTTGTTTTTAAACAAGAAGGGGTAAAATAAAATACACAAATCAATACAAATAAATGTTCACTGTTGTCACAGTATATGGCGTAGGCCCCTTTCCCAGTCCTTCACTGTGAGTGGCCGCCGCCTAGAGTTCCTTAATCTAACCTAGCTCATTTCATTTGTTTATTCTTCACAGGTGGCAGAATGATTTTCTCTCGGACCATTTTACCTGCAAAGAGAAACGCGTGTGCTCACGCCTGCCTTGGAAGGTCTGCAGGTCTCTATCTGGGCGCCTGAGGCAGCTGAGAGCGAAAGAACCGCCCCCTGGTTCCCCCCTCCCCCGCCCCCCGCCGGTGTGATTGGGCAGGAGCCCTCAGGCTAGGGCCCTCGCGTTTCCAATCTGTGAAAGAGTGATAGTCACCAAGCTCCTAAGTCCCCTTTCTGGCTCTAAAATGTTAAAATCTGTTACAAGATTTTCTTTTACCAGGATAGGCCTGAGCCCAACCTACAGGTGTGAGGAGGTTTGATGAATGTTCGCTGCGGAAGAGGGTTTTGGTGGGCGTGGCTCCGGAAGAGTCCAGGCTCGCCCCTTCTCCAAAGTAAAGATCGCCTAGGAAGTCACGGCTGCCAAAGTTCCCTTCTTTGGCTAAAATACTCCACCCAGTGGACAAAAGAGAAAACGGCCTATTTCTTTGCTCCGGTTCCTGGAGGAAGCACAGCCTATGGCCTGGTAGAAAGAGTGCAGAAATGCCCAGGTCTAGAGCCCTGTGATCCATGAGCCCCTGCGTCCTCTGGCCAGGTGTGATGGAGCCTCTCAGCAACCCCAGGGCCCTCCTTCTCAACTTTATCAGGTGGTCCCTGGAGCCTTCCTGCCTCCTCTGCACCAGGAAACTCCTCAACAGAACCAAGCAGAAAGAGATCAATGCTATCCTGAAAAAGAGCCCCAAAGCTCCACCAATATGATTCCAGGTTTTGACAAATGTCACTTCCTGAGGGAGGCCCTCAGTGTAGACCAGGAGCTGACACTAACTCCCCTTACACACTGTGCTTCTCCTTGGAAACACTTCTCTCACGGGGAGCCTTCTCCCTCTCCCAGCTGAACCTCATTGGGGCAGGGGCAGCATCTGTTCACAGTATCCTCATAGCAAGCCTGCTGCCTATAGTAGTTCTCATGAACTGTTAATTAAATAAATCTGTACCATTACTGTGTGGCCGGGCCAGGTGGCTCACTCCTGTAATCCCAGAACTTTGGGAGGCCAAGGTGAGACCAGCCTGGCCAACATGGCAAAAACCCATCTCTACTAAAATATAAAAATTAGATTGACGTGGTGGAGCCTACCTGTAATCCCAGATACTCAGGAGGCTGAGGCAGGAGAGTCACTTGAGCCGGGGAGGCAGAGGCTGCAGTGAGCTGATATTGCACCACTACACTCCAGCCTGGGTGATAGAGCGAGACTCCATCTCAAAAACAAACAAACAAACAACAACAACAAAAAATTATTTTAACAGTAGAAACAAGAGGAACAGAGAAAGAATAAAGAGAAAGAAAGAGAAAGAAAAGAAAATTAATTTAATTCAGAAGAAAAGGTAGACAAGAACAGATAAATGGAAAGCTTAGGGAGAAAATATAGACTTCTTGGGGGTAGCAGTAAAAGAACAGAAAAGAGCCTGAATATGGAGGTCATATCAAAAGGTCCAAATGGAGGGTATGGTAGGCAGAAGAGTGCCCCCAGCCCACTCCCACACACACAGGATGCCCAGGTCTAATCCTCAGAACCTGTGCGTGTGTGTGTGTGTGTGCGTGTATTGCCTAGTATGGTCAAGGAGTCTTTGCAGTTGTGATTAAGGATCTTGAGATGGAGAGATTAACCTGCATTATTCTGGTGGATCCTTGCGAAAGAGAGGCAAGAGGGTCAGAGTGAGAGAAGGAGATTGAGGATGGAAGCAGAGGCTGGAGTGACACAGGCCAGCAGCCAAAGCATGCAAGCAGCCTCTGTCTAAGAGGTGGAAAAGGCCAGGAGAGAATTTTTCCTGAAAGCCTCCAGGAGGAATGCAGCCCCGCAACCCATTTTAGACTTTTAACCTCCATAACTGTAAGACAATACATTTGTGTTGTTTTAACCACTAAGTGTGTGGCAATTTGTTACAGCAGCAATAGGAACTAATAGATGGTGACAGTGAAAACGGACCCTTAAAATGACAAAAGGCTGCCTATCCTATGGCCTCAGCTGTTTTACCTGTAAAGTAACCTGTACTTTCGCCGGGCTCCACTGCCTGTACCAGACAGATGAGAAAACAGCTCAGCTCAGCACAGTTGATCAGGTCATTTACATTCATGATTCCTTTGAGCCTTACTCCATGAGGGAGCTGGGACAGGTGTCTCTTGGAGCAAGTCCCTTCATTCCTCTCAAGACCTCTCCAATAATCTAGATCCACATTCTCATACCTTTTTGACTTTTCCTTTTTTTAAAAAAAAATATATATATCTTATTGCGTTTTAGGTTCTGGGGTACATGTGAAGAACATGCAGGATTGTTGCATAAGTACATACATGGCAATGTGGTTTGCTGCCTTCCTCCTCATCACCTGTATCTGGCATTTCTCCCCATGTTATCCCTCCCCAACTCCCCACCCCCCACTGTCCCTCCCCTAGTCCCCCCCAACAGACCTCAGTGTGTGACGCTCCCCTCCCTGTGTTCATTTGTTCTCATTGTTCAACACTTGCCTATGAGCGAGAACATGCCATGTTTGATTTTCTGTTCTTGTGTCAGTTTGCTGAGAATGATGGTTTCCAGGTTCATCCATGTCCCTACAAAGGACAAACTCATGGTTTTTTATGGCTGCGTAGTATTCCATGGTGTATATGTGCCACATTTTCCTTGTCCAGTCTATCATCGATGGGCATTTGGGTTGGGTCCAGGTCTTTGCTATTGTAAACAGTGCTGCAATGAACATTCGTGTGCATGTGTCCTTTGACTTTTCCTTTTTATGATAATATATAATCTCTCAATACCTCTCCTTAGAAATTTTTTTAAAGTTGCCATTTTTGTGTAATATATTTTTAAAAAATTATTTTCAAATTTGTCTAAGTTGAGACTCTGTTATAAAATTCATTTTACTATCACTCATAATAATCTTTATATACAGAATAAAGATAAATTATAATTTGCGAGTTCCTAAAAGATTCATTGTTTAATTTAAAATAGACAACAGAAAGATTGATCTGTCAGCAAATGTTTAAATAGTATATTGGTTTAGGAAACATATATGAGAAATAAAGACTGAAGTTTTTTCCTTTTTAAATTTATTTTTTAAATTGAGATATAATTGATATACAAGAAATTGCACATATTTAAAATGTGACATTTGATACATTTTGGCATATGCATACATGCAAGAAATGATCACCACAATCAAGATACTGAACATATGCCCAAGTTTCTTGGGCCCTTCTATAATCCATCCTTCTCCCCTCCTCCTTCCCCTAGTCCTTAGGCAACCAATCTTTCTTGTCACTATAGGTTAGTTTTTATTTTCTATAGTTTTATGTAAATGGAATCATACATTACCTATTTTTTTTTTGAAGTGGCTTATTTCAGTCAGCATAGCTATTTTGAGATTCAGTAATGTTACATATACTAATTGTCCATTCATTTTTATCACTAACTAGAATTACATTGTATCAACATACACAATTTGTTTATTCTTTTGCCATTAATGGAAATTTGTGTTGTTTTCACCCATAAAGCTACTATGAACATTAAAATCTGTGATTCAATCTAGTTAATAAAGTGTGAGTAAGTATGAATCATAGGGTTTTTCTGGCATATTCCATTGTTCTGTATTATACTATTTCTTGAAAAGACTCCAGTTCTACTGAATCGACTTAACATGTTTGTTAAAAATTGGTCATCTGGCCAGGTGCTATGGCTCACGCCTGTAATCCCAGCACTTTGGGAGGCTGAGGCGGGCAGATCACTTGTGCTCAGGAGTTCAAGACCAGCCTTGCCAGCATGGTGAAACCCCATCTCTACTAAAAATACAAAAATTAGCTGGGTGCAGTGGTGCGCGCCTTAAATCCCAGCTACTCTGGAGGCTGTGAGGCAGGAGAATCGCTTGAACCTGGGAGGCAGAGGTTGCAGTGAGCTGAGATCATGCCACTGCATTCCAGCCTGGGGGTTAAGAGTGAAACTCTATGTCAAAAAAACAAAAAACCAAAACAGTGGTCATCCATATACGTATTGGTCTATTTCTGAGCTCTCTGTTTTGTTCCTCTTATTTATCTTTTAAAAATATTCATACTGTGTATTAGTTTTGATTACTGTAGCTCTGAAAGTCTTGAAATCAGGTACTGTTAGCTTTCCAACTTTCTTCTTCTTTTTCAAGTTATTTTGGGTAGTTTAGGTTACCTACATTTCCATATGAACTTTCGAATCAAACAAGTTCTAAAACAAAAATCTGTTGGGATTTTTATTGGAGAGAATTCACATCCTTACAACAAGGAGTCTTCTGAAACATGAACAAGATGTATATATCTCTATAAATTTAAGTCTTTAATTTCTTTCAGCAATGTCTTATAGTTTTCCCTATTTAGCTACTAGATCTTTCCTCAGATTTAATCTTTAAGTATTTCATAGTTTGGTGTTTTAAAAATGATAAAGTTTTAAAATTTTGATTTCCATTTGTTTGTTGATAGTAAATAGAAATATAATTGATTCTTGTGTGTTGGTGTTGTAGCCTGTAAACTGGCTAAATTTATTAGTTTTAGAAGCTATTTTGTAGATTCCATTGGATCTTCTTCATAGATGTTATGTCATCTGCAGATAAAGACCTATTTATTTATTCAGTTGAAATCTGGATGCCTTTTGTTTCTTTGGCTTGTTTTATTGCACTAAGTAGAACCTCTAGTACAATATTAAACAGACATGGTAACCGCAGACATCCTTGTCTTGCCCTGATCTTAGAAGAAAAGAGTTCAGTTCACTTACTGGCACGGTGGTAGCTACAGTTTTTGTTTGTTTGTTTTTTACCGATATCCTTTACTAGGTTTAGGAAATTGACTTCTTTTCCTAGTTGGTCGAGACTTTTTCTCAAGAATGAATATTGCATTTTGTCAAATACTTTTTCTACATCCATAGTGACGATCATATGGTTTTTTTTTTTTTACTATGTTGATTTGGTAAATTATCAAACTGATTTTTTTTTTAAGTTAAATCAGCCTTAGATTTCTAGTATAAACCCCATTTGGTCATGATGCATTATCATTTTTATAAATTTTTCAATTTCATTTATGAGAATTTTGTTTAAAATGCTTGTGCCTTTGTTCATGATGGATATTGATCTGTAGTGCTTTGTGCAGGTCCAGATTGCCATTTGGTGCCATTTTCCTTCTGCCAGAAAAACTTCCTTTAACATTCTTGTGGTGCAGGCTTGCTGCCAGTTCTTTTGGCTTTTGTTTGTTTGAAAATGTTTTTATCTTGCTTTTTGTCTGAAAGATATTTTTACTGGGTAGAAGTTTTAGGTTGACCTTCTTTTTCTTCCAGTACTTTAGAGTTGCCCCACTGTTGTCTTACTTGTATTCTTTCCTGTAAGGAATTACTGTCATCGTTATATTTGTTCCATTGTATATCACTTCTTTTTTCCTCTGGCTGTTTTCTAGATGCTGTTTTTACCAACAGTTTTGAGTAATTTGATTATGATGTGCCTTGCTTTAGTGATTTAGGGTTATTTCTTTTTTCATGTTTCCTGTGCTTCTTGGATCTGTGTGTTCATGATTTTCTTCAGATTTGTTAAATATTTGGTCATTATTTCTTCACATGGCTTTTCTGCCTCCTCCCCATTCTTAGGGGATTCTCATTATATATATTAAGCCACTTGGGGTTGCCTCATTTATGTTCTTTTTATTTTCTAAAATTATTATTATTATTATTAGTTGTACTTCATTTTGTATAGTTTCTATAGCTATGTCTTCAAATTCACTAATCTTTACTTCTTTAACGTGTAATCTTTTGTGAATACCAGCTAGTGTTGTTTCGTCTTGGAAATTATGGTTTCCACCTCGAAAAGCCTGATTTGGGTCTTTTAAATATTTATTGTCTTGAATTGAATTTTTAAAGATATGAAATACAATTACAAAAACCATTTTAATGCTGTCGGCTGCTAATTCTAACATCTGTGTCAGTTCTGAGTCAGTTTCAATTATTATTCTTCTCATCATTATGAGTCATATTTTTCTGCTTCTTTGAGTACCTAATAATATTTGATTGGATGCAAGACCTTGTAAATTTTACTTCATTAGTTACTGATTTTAAAAATATTTTAAAAATCTTTTCTACTTTTGTTCTGAAATGCAGTTATTTGGGAACACTTTGATCCATTCAGGTCTTAACAGTACAGTTTTTTGTTGTTTGTTTTGTTGTTTGTTTGTTCTTGAGGGGACTAAAGCAGCAACAAGGCTAAGACTAGTTATTCTCCACTATTGAGGCAAGACTCTCCTGAAAGCTCAACCAATGTCCTGTGTATTCTGAGGTTTTCCAGCCTGGCTGGTTACACTGGGTACTATTCTCTCTAGTTGAATCCTTTAAATTGTTCTTGTCCCCAGTCTCACGTAGTTTCCTTAAGACACGTGCATTGATCGGTACTCTGCTCAAGAACTTGAGGGCAGCCCCCTGCCACTCTTCCAGATTGTCTCTCTGGGCAGCTTTCAGCCTCCTTTGTCTCCTTGGATCCTCAGCTCTTACTTCTCAACACAGGATTCCACCTTGGTTACTCCTCCCTGTGCCACTGCCTAAAAGCTCTCCAGGCATTATGTTGGGGCAATTGTAGGATTTAAATCATTTGCTTCCTATCTCTCAGGGATTACACTGTTTCATTGCCTAATGTGCCGTGTCTTAAAAGCTGTTTCTTCAAATCTTTTTTATTTTTTAGTAGCTTCAGATGGGAGGGGAAATTGGTCCCTGTTACTCCATTTTGGCTGGAAGCAGAAGCCTTAGAAAATTGAAATTTTGTGTCTTAGGCAATTTGGACTGCTATAAACGAATACCATAGACAGGGTGGCTTATAAACAACAGAGATGTATTTTGTACAGTTCTGGATGTTGGGAAGTTCAAGATGAAGCTGCCAGCAGAGTTGGTGTCTAGTGGAGGGCCTGCTATCTGGTTCATAGATGACTATCTTCTCTCTGTGTCCTCACAGAGCGGCAGGGCTGAGGAATCTTACCGGGGTCCCTTTCATAAAGGCACTAATCTCATTCATGAGGGCTACTCCTCATTACCTAATCACCTCTCAAGGTTCCCCCCTCCAGGTTTAGGACTTCAACATATGAATGATGTAGGGGACATAAAATTTCAGTCCACTGCATTTATCTATGTATTATACAAGTAAAAATAGACAAAAACTGCTTTTATGAGCTGATGGTTGTTATTCTTGCAGATTGCTTATTTCAAATAGTTTAGTTTTTTAAATTTTTATTTCCAAATAATTAGAAAAGCTAATGGTAGGACCAGCACAGTGGCTCATGCCTATAATCCCAACACTTTGGTAGGCTGGGGTAGGCGGATCACCTGAGATCAGGAGTTCAAGACCAGCCTGGCCAACATGGCAAAACCCCATCTCTACGAAAAAATACAAAAAAAAAAAAAAATTATCTGGGTGTGGTGGTGTGTACCTGTAATCCCAGCGAAACTGCATCTCAAAAAAAAAAAAAAAAAGCTACTGGTATATCAGTAAGATTATGCTAGAATACAAGTAACAAAAATCCAATGCAAGCTAGCTCAGCTTGTGTAACTAGAGATGGGGAGGGCTGTAGGGTCGGTACGATTTGTCTGTTCAGCAACACCTTCAGATTTCTTCTGTTTTCATCTCTTTGCTCTGCCTTTTCTTGTCTTAAACCAGCATTATATTAGTGACTGAGCCTGGTTGTTGAAAGATGACTGCAAACAACTCCTGGGCTCCATAATTTTTCCTCTATAAAGAGAGTGTAGGCTGGGCATAGTGACTCATGCCTGTAACCCCAGCACTAGGCTGAGGCAGGCAGATCATGAGGTCAAGAGATCGAGACCATCCTGGCCAACACGATGAAACCCTGTCTCTCCTAAAAATACAAAAATTAGCTGGGCATGGTGGCATGTGCCTGTAGTCCCAGCTACTCAAAAGGCTGAGGCAAGATAATCACTTGAACCTGGGAGGTGAAGGTTACAGTGAGCTGAGATTGTGCCACTGCACTCCAGCCTGGCAACAGAGCAAGACTCCGTCTCAAAAAAAAAAAAAAAATGAAGAGCGTGTGAAGATTTTTTTTCCCTCAGAAACGAACCCAACCATCTTCTCCAATCTCATAAACTAAAATTGAATCATGTGCCCACCACGGAAAAATAGAGTCCAGGCAGTGCAATTTACAGAATCACTCAGACTGTGGTGGGGTCAGCTCCCTGAAAGCTGGGCTGCTGGAGAAGGGTGGAATACAATACTCAAGTCATTGTCAAAAGTCAGAGGACTGAGGGGACTGAGGACATTGCAATCACAACGTCCACATAGGTGGGTGTCAGACCATGTGTAAAATGCTTTCAGACAAATAACATAAGTGTGAGTAATCTCTTCCTTCCTAATAAATGAAAAGCTAAATTTGTTATAATTATGATAGTATATTTTGCACTCTGATTTTAGACATTTTTGGAGACATCTGGAGGTGTACATTGGGATTTTGGTCAGATAAACTAATGAAGTTATGAAGGTCACTTTGAGATGAACTTGAAGAATTAATAATATTGGTATGTTCTTCTTCTCTTAACTTGTGTTTCAGTACCAACGTTTCTTGTATGTTCTTGTCTTTATGTGTTATAGGCACAAATTAAACAACGTGATGACTAACAGCAAAGATAATTGAAAGCCCTGCAAGAGTCAAAACCACTGTGGCAGCTGAGTGATCATCTGAAAGCCTGAGTCAGGACCTGGCCCATCTGACCCCACTAAGGGCCATGTAGACTAAAATATTTAATCAGAGGCACTCAGCAGTTTTATTTTAAGTGGCAAGACATTTGGGTTAGTATTTTAGTTACTTATAAAAAATAAAATTGAACAAGATGCCTTAGTGCCATTAATGTCATGAACCCTGGGAACACTGTCACAACCCCCGGCTGAGAAGTGCTGAAACAGACCATTTGTAGGACTCACCATGTCCCAAGTGCTGTACTGAGCACTTTACATGCAACAAAGAATATATATCCTCACGGATACATTGTGAGGTAGTGACTGGCATTGTCTGCATTTTACAGATAAATAAAAAGGTGAAAAGAGGTGGCATTCTCTTGCTTGATGTCACCTGATAATAGGCAATAAAGTTGTGTCCCAAGCAGCTGGGATTCTGGCACCAGAGTATGTGTAATTAACCACTACACTGTACTCCTCTGTTAAGTGCTTGGGGTAAATATTTTAGATAAATAATGGCTTTGGCTTAGCAGATACGAATAAATCCACATAAGTGTTGGATTTTTAGCAGAGGTCTCTGTATTTCACACCAAGCTCTAGTCTCAGGAAATATTATTGCAAGTGCTTTTACTTCTTTTGTGGCTTAAGACCAGAAGTCTAGATTAATGCTTCTCAATCAGAGGTGATTTTGATTTGGCAGCGTCTGGAAACATTTTTGATAGCCACAACTCAGATATCCAGTGGCTGGGGTATTCCTGGCCCCTAGCGAACAGAGCTCAGTGATGTACTAAATATTCCACAATTCACAAGACAGCTCTCTACCACCAAGAATTGTCCAACCCAAAATGTCCCTAGTGCTGAGGTTGAAAAACCCTAAGCTAAACTGAAACAGAGCTTGCAACATATGCATTGAGATCCCCTCTCTGTGGACACTATCCAGAGTTTTGTCCTTGTGACTTGAGTAGCAGTCATCGTACCTAACCCTGCTCACAGAGCCTGAAGAATACATGGCACGTTTCATTCCTTGTTTGGTGTATGAGCACTGCTTCAGCTTCTGTTGCTGTTTATATCCCTGTCTCCTTGCCTCACAAGCTATGGGATAAGTTTAGAGTGGGAAGAATACTTTCTCCGTAACTATTCTAGGACAAGCATTCTCAGTGTGTCTGGCTCTTTTATGTTTCCTGAGTCATGTTTTAATACAGTCCTTTGATTCTTCTTTCTGCCTGTCCTGTTTGCTGGGTTCTTGTGGTAGCAGCCACCCAGTCTCTGGAATCCCCTATCATCCTCAGCACACAACCAGCATGATGGAGCTGAGGTGCTCAAGCTTCTGTGAGATTTTGTCCTGTGGTCAGAGCTCTCAAGTGCTTTGGAGTGCAGGGACACATGACAGGTGAAGCATGAGACAGGTCCTTGTGGTATTGGTGCAGTGGCACCTCAAGGGCTGTGGGCTCATACGAGCAGGAGTGATATCCTCTAGGTCGGCATCTCAGCACTGCTTCAGGAATAGCTGCTGTATCTTGCAACATGTGGTGTACGTTTGTAGCATCCAGAAACATTCCATTGCCACTCCTTCCTAGAGCAAAGGAACTGCTAATCCTCCCTCTGACTCATAACTAAAGCCAGCTTCCAAAGTGGTGAGGTTGCATAGCTTGAGGGAGGAGCCTCATGGCCCCAAATACTCCACTTGTTTGCTGCTCCAACGAATTCCTGTACAGTCAGTTAATGTTATTATCACTTGCTCCAATTTTATAGATGAGAATCCTTAAACTCAGAGAAGTTAAGTGACTTTTCTGAGGTGAGACAACACAAATAGTAAGCTAGGTGATCCATGTCTATATATTTCAAATTTGCTACTCTTTGCTGGTTGTTGCCAAGAAACCTCTTGGCCTTATTTAATACTGGGCAGAACTAATTAAATTATCCAAGTATCTAAGCAACAAGGGCATGACCCCACTAACAAACCTGAATGGAACTTCTAGATCAGAAAAATAAAATATAGATGGTCTCCAACTTATGATGGTTCAACTTAGCAACCTCTCCACTATACTATGGTGCAAAGGCAATATGCATTCAGTAGAAACCATACTTTGAGTACCCATACAGTTGTTCTGTTTTTCACTCTCAATGTAGTAGTCAACAAATTACATAGGATAATTAAGTCTTTCTCACAAAATAGGCTTTGCGTTAGATGATTTTGCCCAACTATAGGCTAATATAAGTGCTCTGAGCATATTTAAGGTAAGCTAGGCTAAGCTATGATGTTCAACAGGCTAGGTATATTAAATATATTTTCAACTTAGAGTGGATATGTTGGGACTTGATTCTATTACAAATTAAGGAGAAAATGTATCTGAAATAAAAAGTATACTATATGGGATTAAAACCAGGTTAGACATTGGGGAAAAAAATAGTCCAGTGAACCAGAAGAAATAACAATGGAAACTATGTAAAATAAAGTACAGACAAACAAATCTGAAAAAAAAATCGAGTCTCAGTGACCTGTGAGACAATAATAAATAGCTTAACATACATACAGTTGGAGGCCCTGAAGGAGCAGAGAGAGGAGGGATTCGAAAAAATTTTTCAAGAAATAAATGGCTAAAAGCTTTCCACCCTTGAGGAAAACTATAAATCCACACATTCAAGAAGTTTAGAAAACCCCACCAGAGAAAGACTGAAAGAAAAACAAGCAAGGCAAATTATAATGAAATTTCTGGAGACAAGGATAACAAGAATTATCAAAAGCAACCAGAGAAAATGCTTTATCTACAGAGGAACGAGTATAAGAATGGCAGCATGCTTCTTTCTAGAAACTATGCAGGCCCAAGAACTATAGAGAAAAATGAAAGAAAAAAACAACTGTCAACCTAGAATGTTTTGCTAACAAAAAATATCTTTCAGAAGTAACAAGTAAGAATGGATTTTAAAAGGGCATAAAGAAACTTGTGAGGATGGAAAAGTTTAACATCTTGATTTTGGTTATATATACATGCACACAAATTTATACACACAAAATTGTACATTAAATAGTGCAACTTACTATAGGTAAATTATACATCAGTAATGCTATATAAATTATTGATAAAGCCAGGCACGGTGGCTCACACTTGTAATCCCAGAACTTTGGGAGGCCGAGGCAGGAGGATTGTGAGGTCAGGAGTTCAAGACCAGCCTGGCCAACACAGTGAAACCCTGTCTCTACCAAAAATACAAAAATTAGCCGGGCGTGGTGGTGTGCACCTGTAGTCCCAGCTACTCAGGAGGCTGAGGCAGGAGAATCGCTTGAACCCTAGAGGAGGAGGTTGCAGTGAGCCAAGATCACACCACTGCACTCCAGCCTGGGTAATAGAGAGAGACTCTGTCTCACAGATAAAAAAAAATTATTGATAAAAAGGAGAAATTAAGACTTTTTCAGATAAATAAAGGCTGACAAATTCATGATCCGTGGACCTTCACTACAAGAAATGTTAAAGGATTTCCCCAGGAAAAAGGAACAAGGTGTCAGATGAGAATTTGGAACTCAACAAAGGAAAGAGTAGTTCCAGAAGAATCTGGTAAGTATGACTGTTTAAAGCAAAAATGATACAAATATATCATGGGATATATAGCATATATAAAAGTAAAAAGACCTTCACTCTTTTTTTAAAAAGTAAAATGTATTATAACAATAGAATAAGAATAGAATGGGAGAGATGGAGATTTACTGTTGTAGGGTTGTTATTTTATATATTTAGTATATAAAATACATTTATTTTATATGTTTAGTATACAAAGTACAGATATGTTAAAGATAAAGGCTGGAAAAAGAAATATCAAGTAAATATTAATACTAATCAAAGGAAAGTTGAAATGGCCATATTAATTTTGAAACTAGGAATTTATTAGAGATATTGAGGAACACTTCATAAGTATAAATGGGTCAATTCACCAATATCCCTAAAATCTATAAGTGTGTATGTACCTAATAATATGGTTTCAAAATAAATGAGACAAACTTGATAGAACTGAAGGGAGAAATAGACAATACACTACTATAGTCAGATATTTTAATTTTTCTCTCTCAGTGACTGATTTTAATATTTCTCTCTCTGTAGTAAGATATTTTAACATTTCTCAGTAACAAGTAGACTGAAAATTAAGGTCTAGACATCTTGAGTAGCACGATCAATCAATTTGATCTAATTGATATTTATAGAATACTTCACTTTTTAATGTGGCAAAATGCACATACTTTTTAAGTGCATATGGATCAAGAAGATAGACCATATTCTAGGCTATAAAACAATTGTCAATGGATATAAATGTTGAAATCATCTGATCACAGTAGAATTAAATTAGAAATAAATAACAAAAATATGAAAACAAACATCAAATATTTTGAAATTAATAAGACATTTCCAAATAGTCCATTGGTCAAAGGTAAAACCACAAGAAAAAATTCAAAGGTGTTTTGAATTGGATAAACAAAAACACCAGATATCAAAACTTATAAGATACTTCTTAAATATTTCTTTGAGGGAATTTTATAGCATTAAATTCTTATTTGATAAATGAAGAGAGGTCTCAAATCACTTACCTCAGCTTCACTTGTAAGAAACTAGAAATAGCCACGCACAGTGGCTCATGCCTGTAATCCCAACACTTTAGGAGGTCGAGGTTGGTGGATCATCTGAGGTCAGGAGTTCAAGACCAACCTAGCCAACATGGTGAAATTCATCTCTATTAAAAATACAAAAAAATCAGCCGGGCATAGTGGTGGGCACCTGTAATACCACCTACTTGGGAGGCTGAGGCAGGAGAATTGCTTGAACCTGGGAGGCAGAGGTTGCAGTAAGCCAAGATCACACCATTGTACTCCAGCCTGGGTGACAAGAGCAAAACTCCATCTCAAAAAAAAAAAAAAAAAGAAAAAAAGAAACGAGAAATAAAGCAAAATTAACTACAAAATAAGCAGAAGGAAGGAAATTATAAAGATGAGAGCAGAAATTCATGAAATAAAAGAGAAAATTAATGTACCCAAAAGATGGTTCTTTGAAAAGTACATAAAATTGATAAAAACTTCATCAATACTAATCAGAAAAATGACACAAATTACCAAAATCAGGAATGAAACCAGGAACATCATTACACATCTTACAAAATTCCTTGAAAGACACAAGCTACCAAAATTTGTTCAAGAAGAAACAGATAAGCATAACAGCCTTATATCTATTAAGAAATTTGAATTTGTTGTTAAAACTCTTCCCACAAAGAGTACTCCAGGCCCATATGGCTTCACATTTAAGGAATAAATAATCCCAACCCTACTCAAACTCTTCCAGAAAACAAGAAAGAAGAAAACCCTCCCCTCTCATTTTTAGGAAGGCAAGAAAACAAGAAAAGGATATTAAAAGAAAGAAAACTACAAACCAATATATTTTTTGAACATAGACACAAAAATTCTTAAAGTCATTTTAGCAAACTGAATCCCTCAGTATATTATCATGACCAAGTGGGATATATTTCAGAAATGTAAGACTGGTTTTGAAAATTAATTAATGTAATTTATCATATAAACATAAAAACAAAAAAACATATTATTATTTTAATAGATGGATAAAAAAGCACTTGGAAACTCAACATCCATTCATGACTTAAAAAAAATAAAAACTCTCAGCAAATGAGAAATAAAAAGGAATTTCCTCAACTTAAAAAGGAACAATTTCAAAGAAACCATAAATAACTTTGTATTTCATAGAAAAAGACTGAATACATTTTAAACATTATGTCAACTCTCGCCATTTTCATTGAACATCATACCGGAGGCCTGACCAATGCAATAAGTCAAGAAAAAGAAATACAACACATACAGATTAATAAGAAAAAATTGTCCCCATTTGTAGATGCCATGATTGTCTATGTAGAAAATTCTAAGGAATTTACAACAAAAGCTTCTAGAACTAATCAGTGAGTTTAACAAGGTTAAGAGATACCTCAATATGCAAAAATCCAAACTTTATTTCTGTATACTAGTAATTTAAAATCAGAAAGTAATTTTAAAATACTATTTACCATAGCAACATTTACAGGGATAAATTTAATAACATATATAAAACCTTTATACCAAAATCTATAAAATATTGCTAACAGAAATGAAAAAAAAAACCCTCAACAAATGAAGAAATACACATGCTTAGTGAATTACACATGCTACATATAGTATGTAGTCTTTTGAATCTGGGTTCTTTTCACATGCTTAGTGTATGTAGTATGTAGTCTTTTGAATCTACATACTAAAGATTTAAAAGTAGTACACTATGTTCCGGACTTTTAACATGCTTATGGATTGGAAAATTTCATTTTGTTAAGACTTTCATTCTCAACAAATTGAGCTATAGATTCAATTTAATCCTAATGAAAATCTCAGAAATCATTTTTATAGAAATTGGCAAACTGACTTTAAAATTTATGTGGAAATACAAAGGATCCCCACTAGTCAGAAGAATTTTGAAATAGAAAGCTTGAGGACTTACTCTACTTGATTTTAGAACTTCCTGCAAAGCTGCATTAAAGAAGGTAGTGTTATACTGGCATAAGCCTAGACACAACATAACAAAACAAAGGGCTGAGAGCAGACTCAAATGAATATGACAAATTGATTTTTCAACAATGTTGTCAAGATAATTCAATGGGGAAAGGATAGTTTTCAAAAAATAGCCTGGAAAAATTGGATATCCTTCTGCAAAATAATTAAAATCAAACCTTGCTCATGCTATATGCAAAAATTAAATTAAAAACGCCTTGCAGTCCTAGTTAGAGCTAAAAAACAATGATACTTTTAGTTATGTGACAGAAAATATTTGTGACTGTGAATTGGGCAAAGTCTTCTTTGGTAGAACATAAAAATAAAGAACCATTAAAAAATGATAAATTGGACCTCATTAAAATTAAAAACCTTTGATCTTTAAAGGATATTGGACCTCATTAATTTAAAAACCTTTGATCTTTAAAGGATACCGTCAAGAAAATGAAAGCCATAGACTGCATGAACATATTTGCAAAATATACATCTGATCAATAACTTGCATCCAGAATATACAAATAACTTTTGCAATAATAAGACGAGTAACCCGATTAATAATTGAGTAAAATATTTGAATGAACACTTCACCAAAGAAGATATACGAATGGTGAATAAACATGTGAAACAATGCTTAACATCACTAATCATTAGAGAAATGTATATAAAAATCAGAGTAAGAAACCACTGCGTTACTCACTGAAATGGCTAAAATTAAAAAGATTGACCACATTAAGTGTTAGCATGTGGTGCAGCTGGAGCTCTCAGACATTTCTGGTAGAAACGCAAAATAGTACAACTTCTTTGGAAAACATATTGGTGGTTTCTTTTAGGGTTAATCCCTTACCGTACAACTCAACGATCCTCTAGATATTCATCCAAAACAAGTGAAAACTCACGACCAAAGGCCTGTAAATGAATGAATGAATGAATGTTTCTAGCAGGTTTATGTATAGTAGCCAAAAACTGGAAACAAATCAAATTATGAATGGATAAGACTTTGTGGGGTATCTATATAATGGACTACTCCTCATCAATAAAAAGTACAAACTGCTGATATATACAACACCACGAGTTGTCATACTTAGTGAAAGAACCCAGATTCAAAAGTCTACAGACTATATGATTCTATATAAATGAAACTGTAGACAAAACAAACTATAGCTATTAATTTTTCAAGAGTTTTATGAGGTGATTATTAAATATGACCAATATTAAAAATTAAATTATATAAAAATGATTAAATAAATTATATTAAAACAAAGTTAATAAATACCCCAAACTCATACACTTCCTGCTTATCTTACTACACTTTCCTAATAGATATGCCCTTGAGATTATTTAAATCTATTATATCTGTATTATGGAAATTCTGTATAACGGTGCTCTATTGCATACCTCTTACCAACTCTGCATTCAGTGATGTCATGTTGGTAACATGAAATTGACCGTGATAAGAATACTTACATCATGGAAACTGGCAAATAATAAATTAGGGTTTTGTCTGTTTTCCA
Source organism: Cacajao melanocephalus (assembly GCA_963573385.1). Taxonomy (NCBI): domain Eukaryota; kingdom Metazoa; phylum Chordata; class Mammalia; order Primates; family Pitheciidae; genus Cacajao; species Cacajao melanocephalus. The sequence goes on along the minus strand of CAUYLG010075260.1, from coordinate 77,536 downwards.
GGAGCGCTGTTAAAGGTTTCCCAGCACACCACTGAATGTATGTCTAGAAGATTGTATCTCAGGAAAAGGAGGGGATATATAGGATGGATGATAAGCTCTTTCTGGAGGATGCTGGATTTGAACTGACCCTTGGAAAATGTACAATATTTAGCCTGATAGAGAAGGAAGAAAAGGACATGCCAGGCACAAGAAACAAAAGCAAAAACCAAGGGACAGTCTGGCTGGAGTGAAGGTTTGTATAGCCTTAATGAACGATAATCCTGTGAATGTATGCTGGACCCCAACTGAAAGGAGCCTAGAATGACAGCTGTAATGGATTTCTGTTATGTCTTTCTTCGTACTATCCCCCTTCTTCTCATAGTAGCCCTCTACCCATAGCCATGCTGTACCAGTAGATTCTGCCCCCTACCGAGCACGCCCCACCCTCTGTCCACAGTGAGAGGTCCTAGGAGAGACACACAGCCCAGAATGGTCCAAGCAGAAGTTTCTTAACTGGATATGATATGCCAAAGGATATTTCCCCATTCTCTAGTTACCAAGCTTAAAGAATGGCAGTCCAGAACTGACTCAAGACGCATCAACAGGAAATAAGAGAATCAACACATACTAGAAGCAGAGATAAGAGAAGGGAGGGAGGTTTTGAATCTTTCATTTCAGTTGTCTTCAGATCACCTCTCCCTGATCTTTTGGAAGTTGAATGTGCAAGCCAATAAATTCTCCCTACTTTGTTTAACCTGGGTCAAGTTTTTTTTTTCCCCTGTCCTTTGCAACTAAAGGTTTGAAAATAGTATGGATTTTTAACATATATTCTTCATCCCTGAAAACCTGAATTTGTGTGTGAAAGAGCAAAGGGAAGGGACCCAAGTCTTTTATAGCTAGGTGTCCCACTGTTGGGAGGGGTTTCGTTTCAATCTTTCACCTGTCTTAGAGGGCACTCTAGCAGATGAGGTAAGCCCTGGGCCTTGGAACAGGAAGGACCTTTGGGCCATGTAGCCCCATAATTTGTTGTGATTTGCAAACTAAATTCTTGGAGCTGTTGGCTTCCATGGGAATGCCCCAGGATGTGTTAAGTGGGCCTACAGGGAAGTTCTCAGCTCCCCTGCTCTACTGATAGCAATGCAGCTATGGATGGCAAGGCAACCAGAAGCACGCTGGCATAGTGCAGATAGCACATTGCATTTATTTATTCTGTAGTCCAACACATCATGCACACTGCAAAGAAACTGTTTTCTTCTGAAATCGAACTCCAGTATTCTCCAAGGAGTGAGCAGAGAAGAAGCTGGAAGAAGAATCCACCCAAGGAGGAGGGGCAACTGAACAAGAATTTTTAGAAACCATTCACCTGAGTTTTCACCTGACACTTGAGATTCTCACCCCAGGGCACATCGGTTTCCATTTAACAGTCAAGTTCAACGGTGGACAAAATTGTTTCCCTTGGTTCTTCATAACACAGCTGAGACATCCTGACATTTTCAAAATGAATTTAAATACTAACAGAGAATAAAAATGAAATTATAGCAGTCAGTACAAATAGCGACTTTCCAGAGTACTGGTTTCTGATCCTAAGGTAACCATGGGGTGGTCTTAAGGATAGGTGTAATCATTTAGATTATTGTTCAGCAAATATTCATTCCCTATCCCTTCCCACTGTGGATGGAATATACATCCTTTTCTCATTGATGGTGAGCTTGGCCCGACTTTCTTTGACCAATGGAATGTTAATGGACATGACATGGGCAGACGCCTAAATGTGTGTGTATGGTTTGGCTTTTGCATCCAGTGATCTTTCATGAGAAGATAAGCCTTCAGTAGCACTTCCTCTTCAGCCTAGATGCTAGAATGACATGTGGACCAGGCCTAAACCCAACCTGAAGCCAGGAGCGCCACGCAGGCAACCCACAGCCTGAAGCAGAGACTCCTGGGCGGCTCACCTGCAAACCGTAAGCATGAATGTAAAGGCTCGTTGTGGTGACCACTGTGTGCTAGGCAACTTGTTTCTCAGCATTCTAATAAAAATAGTTGATTAATACAGATGATGTAACATCACAAGTCTTGTCTAAAATGCCGTCCTTGGAGAAAGTCCTGCCCATCTTATTGCTTGCTACCCAGGTGCTGTATCAGGACACCTTGACCTCATGCCTACTGGCCAGTGAAACTGAGGAAAACATGATACCTGCCTCCATCTGCTGCCAAAGGGTTAAGTTTATCACCTTGCCCAGGAAGAACCCCTGCCTCATTGCACATACCCATCCCCAGAGCGGAAAGCAGTCTTGCTCTAATGAGTATTACAGTATAGAAAGGTATTGTATAAAATGTGTCTGAACCAGACAATAATTGCAGTGAATAAGAAGACCTAGCACACCTGCAACTGCCCATGCTCTTCCAGCAGCTTCGAATACTCATCCTTGTCTTCTTTGTGGAGTGAACTACACTTACCCTTCGGCTTTCAGTGCAGTTGACACTTTCTCAGTGGCCTCCCCTGAGGAGATAAAGTTCCCCACTAGCCACTAGCATAACTTTTTGCTTCTTCACACCACTTACAGGTGCAATTTTATGTTCACTCACAGGAAGATTTGTTTACTGTTCATTTGTACCAATCTGTGAACTCCATGAAGGCAGGGGCAAGTGTCAGGTTGTTTTTGCCATACCTAGCACATGGAGCATTTAACAAGTATTTGCTGAATAGACCAGGCTCCTAGGCTTGTGTCTTTTTCCAAGCCTCAGAGCTGCCCCTTTTCTAGGTAATCATTTCATAACCTGGATTTTCTTCCCTTTCTATAACACATTTTATCCCACAGCTCATGAACTCATATGCTTCTGATCACAATTGCAAGGTTTCTCCCAGCCCTTCAAGGTCATAAAGACAGAAACAAAGAGATCACACAAAAAGTTCTTATCATCTTCATCTTGGATGTGAGGGTACAACCTCTTCAATTAACAAAGGGAGAAACTGAGGCACCTTCTCTCATCCAAGTTTACTCGGCCAGCCATTGGCAAATGTTAGAGCTGTTGACAGGAAATTGGTTCTGCCCCCTATGTTGTCACTGTGGGCATATATTGTTTTCCTCCTCTAACGGTGACTTTGGCACCAAATACCATGGTCTGAAATGCCCATTCCTTATTAAGCAGCCCTGGCTTCAGGGTCTGTGAGTGAATAAGGACGGATTGGGAGCTGTCCACTGGCCAGGTATTTGGTAGCAGCTGCCACTTTCCTTCCTTTGTTTTTTCTACCATCACTGGTTTTAACCCTCATCTAGAAGGCCGCTTTGTCTGGGACAGGGAGATAATTTAGTCTCGCGTCTGTTTGGCAGCTTCCCGATTACCAGCTGAGCCTGATTACACAGTCTGTGTGCCTGTCCCAGGACAGACGTGCTGCTGCATGCTGGAGGAGGGAGGCGGCTTCCATAGTGGAATTGCATCTGGGGTCTTACTTCCAGCACCTCTCGGTGGCTAACCCAGACCCAGTCCTACAGGTGACTGGGTCCGAGTTCCACTGTTAATTTCAAAGCCACTTTGTCTCTCCAGCAGGGGTTTTAGTGGATAGACCAGGCTTTTGTCTCTCTCCACACCTCAGATCTGCCCTTTTCCTAGGCGAGTCTTGGTTTTCCGTCCGTTCTCTAGCAAGAATAACTTTCATTCATGAATTCAACAAGTTTAACCAAAACACTTAGCAAACATTTATTGAGAACTTTTGTGGCAGGAATTTGAGACGTGGGTTGAGACATGGGTTGACAGTTCTGACCCCAGGAGCTGTCAGAATAGAGATAGAGACAGATATGCAGGAGTTCCAATAGTGGGAACCCACAGGAAGAGACTAGTTTTCTCAGAGAAGGGATGGCAGGGAGTAGTTCTGGAAGGCTTCACAGAAGAGGTGTCACCTTGGTGGGTCTTAAAGAGAATAACTGGGTTGGCTACTATGGGTGACTGAGTAACACACAGAGGCATGGAAATCCAAGGCAAGTGGGGTAGCGGGGACAGCATGGGTAATCATGTCCCTGGTGGGTCAAAGAAGGTGAGTAATCAGATATGCCTGGAAGATGCCAGGGAAGGGGTGGCTGGGACTGAAAAATTGGGCTCAGGATAGAGGACGAAGGATGCTATCTGACATGCTATGAGGCAGGCAGAGTTACAAGTATCAGTCACAAACATTAGCACCTGTGTGAACATGAAGCAGGTCAAGAAGCTTCTACTTTGTATAAAAATATTACTTTTATATCATAGGTTAAATATTTTTCCTAGAAAATAAAACATAAGTAAACTAAGGAAGATTACTTGTAAAAGATTTTTTTCATAAAGTGATATTAAGACTAGACTGTGGATAACTGTCAAAGGAAAAGCTTGACATCCATTGAACTTGCAGTGTACGAGACACTGTATAAGCACTTGATAGATATTCACCTCCCCTGGCCCTTATCGCTACGCTAGGCAGCAGATATTATTTTCATCATTCCCATTTGGTAGTTGAAGAAAGTGCCTAGTCATGGGCCTTTGGTGAGGAATACAATTTGAAGTCAGTCAATCTGATTTCAGGGACTATGCCATACCCTTTACGTTCTTTGAGAGATAATCAGAGTCCTAAACAAAAGAATGCATAGGATTTTCTAATTTCTACATGCAGTGGGGAGCCACAGAGGAGTGCTGAGCACAGGGGAGATTTAATCAGTTGATGATGATGCTCTCTGTTGGGCAAATGGGGATGATAGAAGAAATACTTGCAGAACTTTCAGGGTTAGCGCTTCAAACAATGAGACCATTGGGAATCTTCAGTCCTAGGGAGGCTGGGCATGTGGGGAGGGCTCTCGTGGAGAAACACTTTGTGCTGTGCGTCTTTGGCACCAACTGCATGGAGTAACAGGCTCTGAGGATGGGGGCTGCCTGTGCACATCAAAGAATGGCCTTCCTAGGTCCCCATGGCACAGACCATACTGGTATTTCAGCCTTCTGTATCCCTTAAATCACCCCTCAGCAGGAGCGCCTGCAACTATGAAGTCAAATATCCTAACTTGATTCCCTTTCTATTCATATAATCAAATTCAGCAATCTAAGGACAGTCTCATAAATGTTAGGTAGAAAAGAGCTTTATCTTGCCAGTCCAAGCACCTAAAATAACGTGTGTGTTCCCCAACAAGCAGCGGCAAAACTCGCTCGTATTCACGACCTCTGCCAGGGCACTCCTGCAGCGTGAGATGCCTTTCATCCACCACACTGGAGTTACTTCCCTCGGATTCACCACTTCGTGGCTTTCCAGTCTGTATTGTCTTTGTTCTTCTCTGACCATCTTTCCAAACTAACCTCAGAATTTTGTTCCTACTTTTCCTGGGGTCTGCAAATCCTCTGTAATGAGCAGCCATCTGCAGATTCATTTTTATGCAGTTTCCCTTCCCCCTTCAGACTGGTAATAAAAATATTAAACAGGACTAAACCCAGGGCTGACCCCTGCTGCACCCTGCTAGACAGCCCCCCTTGGGATTGGCTGCCTTTTATCATTGGCCTTTTTTTCTTGCAGTTTTTTGTCCAATTTACAGTCATCTCCCCCTGTCCTCAGCCTAGTCAATTAGAGCCAAATGTGAGAGTAAAATTGTGAGAGATATCCCAAGCTTCTCCAGTTAAAGTCCAAATCTATGTCTGTTTTTATGCATCAGGAAACAATTTTGGGTAAAAACTGAACACATTATATTAAATATAAACGTATTTTACGTTAACCATGATCTGGACTGTTGACTTAATATTTCATTTTCAGCAATTTCTTTGGGATCCTGTCTTCATGAGTTAACACTTGCTAATAAAAAGTAAAAATGTCACTCAGTTTCTCTTTTTGATTGTAAACTCAGACTTGGGGCATTTTGTACTTTGGTTTCTTCAGATGCAAATAAAATGAACTAATTTGTATTTACAACAAACTTCAAGAAATGTTTGCTAGGACTACAAACGATTATCCTTTAGAAATGCTTTGTCTTTTGACACAAATATTTCCCCCCATTTGGGGATCTTACCAAGAGAGATGCTGGGTGGATCCGTTTCATTTTTATTCTGTATATTCCACACATCCAGAAGTCCTAGAAGAAGAAGAGGAGCATATCACTCCGCTGGGACTGCATTCTGAATGCATGGATGTGCTATGAAATATAAATGTATCTCTTCCTGGACAGAGTTTTCTTTTTTCCCTTGCTCTCCTGAGATGCAGGGCTCCTGGCGTCAAAAGCTAAGGTGAATCTAGCCATGAGAAGACGTCTTTTCAGGTCTCTTTATCTTTGCCTCAGTACCCTCATCATAGTAATGAGGATGGACAGAGATTTAAAAGCAAATACGATCTAACAAATAGGCCAGACCCCTTTCTAATCCACATTCAGAACAAAGGGATAGCACTTCCTGGAATTAACTCCCCAGGAGGGAAACACTCTCATCTAGTTGTGGAAAACCTTTTTCTTTCTCTCAAAATATTCAAAAAGCCATGCTTTTCAAAGGACCATAATGACAGAGCCTTCAATATTTGGTCTAGAGTTTAAAATTCTGTGTGACTTTTTCTTGGTCAGAAATGCTTAAACAAACAACACCATCCAAACTAGAAACCTTAATCATAATTTTTATATTACAACTGCACAAAAGTTCATGAAATAAGAGAAACCCCACCATTCTTCATATGTTTTGACTCTATTGTATACAGAAAAGATATAAGAAAAAAAAGATTGTGTAGTTCACAGAACACTCTTAAGATATCACTCTCCATTATGAATGAATTTCTGAAAATAATATATATTAAGTATAGCGTATATGACAGATTGATTTACTCTATATTGATAATATTTGTGTTGTATATTATTCAGGTGCTGTTTTAAGTGTATTTCTGAAAACATCTATATATGCGACTTCGCTGGTTAGCGGTCTTATTGATATGGTGATGTGGGTCTTCAGCCCGGCTTTCTTTGTATCTCGGTATATCAGGTCTCAATGGCAATGCAGTGGGAGCTGTCCCGTTTCTGAGTCCCTGAAGCCCAGGTTGTGTTTGTGTATGGGGAGAGTTAATGAGAACAGAATGGCTTTCTTCCCCTAGCTTCCCCAATCCCATCTGTTCAAACAAAAGGCTGAAAGGGAAAGAGAACTGAGACCCTGCTGGTCAAGGGGGGAGGAATAATAACACATATCCTTGGGCAACATTTCAGCACATGCAGCCCTTTTATACTGTGCTTAAGCTTTTATTCAGACAAAAGAAAGTCAGGCCAATGTAGGTTCCATTTAAAACCAAAATTAAAAAAAAAAAATACATTAGGCCCAAAGGCTAGTTTTTAAAAAAATAACTGCATTTGTAAGTCTAGATTGAAAAATGAGAACTATGAAAGGAAAGGAGAAAAGCAATTTGTTTGTACGGAAATCTGCTGAGTAATCCACCTTTGCAGGCGATTGTAGAAGACCAATTTCACGTACTTTGCATGAAGTTCAAGGTACAAGTAATGAGAATTATAATAAAAGGAGGGAAAAAAAAAAAAAAAACAAGCACTTCCCTTACTTCCTAAGAAGAGTCCATGAAAATGTCATGATGTCCGGAGGAGGACAAGAAAACCAGGAGCCTTCGTTTCCTAGGTTAGCAGCTTGTCCACAGAAGCATGGCAAGCGACTCTGGAAGGTCACAGCAACTCTCCTTGGAGTAGTTCATTGAGGCTGACTGGCTCCTAGAGACGGCTGCTAAAATCCCAGTGGGCCACCCTCAAGAGATTATTTCACAAGATTTGCCTATGCCCTGATACATGCTGCTGTTCATCAGGGCAGGAGAAGAAAAGATTTCCTGGATATTTACTCTGACAATTTAAGCCAGGGGTATTGGGCAATCTTACCATCCATGGGAGGGTGAATTTGCCATCAGTTTTCTTTTATCTGTATTATCTGACTTAAACCTTGTATTTTAAGTCAGTGAGCCCAACAGCTGCATTACTGTCACATACATGTAGACTTATCTTTTTTTTTTTGAAAGTGTGTAAAATAAATTCTACCCTCTTGAGTTAACTTTGATGCTATCACTTCTGTGAAAAGGAATAAGAAAAGGATGAAGATATTCACAAACTAAGATTGCCAAGAAGTTAAGATGTTTAAGTCACTATATATTTTGAAAAGGAAAAAATCCACATCTTCAGGATATTTCCCAAATGACAAAAGAAGAGAAAGGAAGGGGAAAATAAAAAGTAAATGTAAGCATTAAGAAATATCATATTAGGATCTCCTGGGAATTGTGAAAGCCTGAGAAAATCTTATAAGGAAATGCAATTAGAACACCTAGGATACGCCAAGGCACAGAGCCTGGTTCCTTCCATAGAAGCGTCATCAGCTACTTAAGAAAGGCAAACCAAGCCTAAAATCTAAGGGAATTAAAGGAAATTTCCTGAACGAGGGGGGTGGCCTCTGAAGGGCAAGCAATCTTGTGCAAAGCACAAGTTTAGCAAATCTTGATTATCTTGGTGAACATTTTCTCATAAATGTTCATTTCTATTGTGTTATCAACATTCAATTGTGCATGCAAATGGAAGAAAAAGCAGAGAAAAGACAGTCCAAAGTGGTGATTGAGCAAAACCATATTATCTGGCTTTTACCCGTATCATATTATTCTTTTTTTACAAAGCATTTTCTTTCCTCATTATTTATTTTTGCTTGGGCTAATTTTAAAATGAGGTTTTATTCCCTTGATACAACAGTCAATGTTGGCCTGGAATGAAAAAAACACCCCTGATAATCCACAGAGAAGGTAATCCACAACATTAATAACTGGCGACTGAAAGCATTTGCCTATCCCATTTTCCTCCCTTATTCCTAAAGGAAAATAAGAATATAAATATGCCTACTTTATAGAAGATCTGAGTCTTTAAAGGGTTGGCTACAAAAAAATATTTTTGATTAACAAAATTAGATTTTGCCATGAATGCCCATCTCAAAACACTAAAGTTGTATACCATGTAAAAAGTTTGTTCTTGGAGATAATAGGAGCCATATTTTAAAAATAATATAGCTCTAAATGAAAGTGCCTTTGCAAAATTATGACAGTAAGAGAAACCTGACATAGTTAACTCCATCTTGCTTGTAACCTCCAAGCTGTCCTTGGTCATTACTGGGTGTAGGCCAAACTAACTTTGGGAGAAATACAGTTTATAGTTTAATCTTAAAGCAAGGATGATAATAGCCGTTCCCAAAACTAAATAGCCTTTGTAAAACTAATGAAAGCCTACAAGACTAGGATTATGAGAGGGGCCTGAATGCTGCTAAGAGTAGGCATAGTTAAAGGATAACTAGCCATTGTTCCAGAGGTCACAAGATTTGTAACTTCCCCAATTACTCCTGTAAATAATATCACTGTTGTAGAACCTATAATTGGCCTTTTGAAATGTTTTTCAGACTTTTGCATTGCTGATGAGAGCTGACCCTACCTAGACCCCCAACTCATGTCTCAGCTGGTCCTGTGGCCCCCACCCAGAGACTGACTCAGCTCATGAGGATCTCTTTCCACTCTATGATTTCATACCCGACCAAGCAACATTCCTCATCCCCTAGTCTTCTGCCCACCAAACTATCCTTCAAAACCTCTAATCTCTGAGCTTTCAGGGTGACTGATTTGAAGAATAAATTCAATTCCTCCTCATAGGCTGGCCTTACATCAATTAAACTCTTTCTCTACTCCAATGCTGGGGTCTCAATGTATTGATTTTGTCTGTGCAGTGGGCAGGAAGAATCCATTGGAAAATCACAGAAAGGTACAATTAAAGTTGAAAAAATGATCAAGACTAATTGTTGGATGACCTCCATCGGAGGATTTTCATTATGCTGTCCACAGTAGTCACAAGAGACAAACTTGCCATGATTGGGACAGACTCCTTAGGTACAACAAGGGCTCCCCCAACCCATGCTCCTAGCACTGGTTGCTAGTTTCAGGCAACTTAAAAACAAATTTTGTTCTGTAGTTTTTGCTGCCATTTGGTATAAGGTCATCATACAAGTAAACGGTACTCCTTCTGTCTGTTACCATCAATGAGGTATATATACATTTGAAAGAGGCAATTTATTCTTTTTATTTAACTAAAATTTAGATGTATCAATTTATTCTACAACCATTCATTGTGAGACCCTAAATAAAGGCTGTAATGAATTTAAAAAATGCTTGTGTCCAGGTATCTGTGAGGGAGTGGAGAATATGGTCTGCCAGATTTGGGGCTTGGATATTTATCCAGAGGGTGATGCGGAGGCATTAGAGGTGGAAAACAGAGAAGGTGTGAGCAGATCACCGAGAAACAAGCATACCTCAGATATTGCAGTTTCAGCTACAGATCATCACAATGAAGTGAATATCACAATAAAGCAAGTCACACAAATTTTCTGGTTTCCCAGTGCATACAAAATTTCTATTTACAGTATACTGAAGTCTGTTAAGTGTGCAATAGCATTATGTCTTTAAAAAAGTGTACATGCCTTAATGTAAAAGTACTTTATTGCTAAAAAGTGTTAATTATATAAACCTTCAGCGAGTCATAATTGTTTTGCTGGCGGAGAGTCTTGCCTCAGTGTTGATGGCTGCTGACTGATCCGGGTGGTGGTTGCTGGAGGTTGGAGTGGCTATAGCAATTTCTTAAAATAAAACGATGAAGTTTGCCCCATCAATCGACTCTTCTTTTCATGAAGGATTTCTCTGTAGCATGCAATGCTGTTTGATAGCATTTGCCCATAGTAGAACTTTTTTCAAAATTGAAGTCAATTCTGTCAAACTCTGCCAGTGCTTTATCAAGTAAGTTTATGCAATATTCTAAATCCTTTGTTGACATTTCAACAATGTTCACAGCATCTTTGCCAGAAGCCGATTCCATCTCAAGAAACCACTTTCTTTGCTCATCCATAAGAAGCAGCTCCTCCTCCATTCAAGTTTTATCATGATAGATAAATATGACATCAATTTAGCCTTGATATCATCAATGGGAAGTAACTGCAGATGTGGTGGAAAAGCAAAAGCACTAGAATTAGAAGTGGAGCCTTAAGATAGAACTGAATTGCTCAGTCAGTTCAGCTGAAGCTTTTAGCATTGACTTCTCCTCTGTAGCTATGAAAGTCCTCCATGGCATCTTCTTCCAATGCAAGGCTATTTGATCTACTTTGAAAATCTGTGGAGTGGTGTGCTGCCTTGATCGGTAATCTTAGCTAAATCTCCTGGATAACTTGCTGCAGCTTCCGCCTTAACACTTGCTGCTTCATCTTGGGCTTCTTTGTTTCAGAGATAGTTTTTTTTTTTAAACTTCATGAATCAACATCTGCTAGCTTCCAACTTTTCTTCTGCATCTTCCTCACCTCTCAGCCTTCATAGAATTGAAGAGATTCGGGCCTTGCTGTGAATTAGGCTGTGGCTTAGGGGAATGTTGTGGTTGATTTGATCTTCTATCCAGACCATTAAAACTTTCTCTGTCTCAGCAATAAGGCTGTTTCACTTTCTTATCATTCATATTTTCTTTTAATTTTCTTCAAGAATTTCAAGAACTGCTCCTTCAAGAACATTTTTTTTGCATTCGCAACCTGGTTAACTATTCAGTGCATGAGGCCCAGCTTGTGGCCTAGCTCAGCTTTCAACATGCCTTCCTCACTAAGTTTAGTCATTCCTAGCTTCCAATTTAAAGAAGTGTGACTCTTCCATTCACTTGAACACTTAGAGCCCATTGTAGAGTTATTAATTAGCCTAATTTCAATATTGTTGTGTCTCAGGAAATAGGGAGACCTGAGACAGAGAAAAGGACATGAAATGGCTGGTTGGTGGAACAGTCAGATCACACACAACATTTATCGATTAAGTTTACTGTCTCATGTGGGTACGGTTTATGGCATCCCAAAACAATTACAATAGTACCATCAAAGATCACCAATCACAGATCACTATAACCAATATAATAATAATGAAAACTTTGAAATATTGTGAGAATTAACAAAATGAGACAGAGGTGTCAAGTGAGCACACGCTATTGGAAAAATGGAGCTGATAGATGTGCTTGACACAGGTTGCCACAACCTTCGATTTGTTAAAATTAAAAAAAGGACTGTCTGTGAAGTGCAAAAAAGTGAGGCACAAAAGAGTGAGATATGCCTGTATTTGCAATTACAGTTGACCCTTGAACGACAGGAGTTTGAACTGGGAAGGTCCACTTTTACCTGGATTTTCTTCCACCTCTGTCACCTCTGAGACAACAAAACCAACCCCCTTTTTCTCTTCTTCCTCAGCCTGCTCAACCTAGAGACAGCAAGGATAAAGATGTTTACGATGATTCACTTCTACTTAATGAACAGTAAATATATTTTCTCTTCCTTATGATTTTCTTAATGATATTTTCTTCTCTCTAGCTCACTTTAAGAATACAGTATATTTTAAGAATACACTATATAATACCTATAACATGTAAAATATGTTTAACTGACTACTTGTTATTAGTAACACTATGGTCAACAGTAGGAATATTAATACTTTAGTTTTGAGGTAGTCAATGTTATACGTGAATTTTCAACTGTTCAGCTTGCGGGTTCAGGGCTGGGGTGGGTTTCCCTAACCCCTGGGTTGTTCCAGAATCAACTGTCCATTCTTTAGTTTAACCAAATTCTTTCTCACTAAATGAATTAGTGGCATCAAGAGATTCCTGCAGACACAGCAGACTAAAGCAAAAACAGAATGACAGAGCCAACATTCTACTTTCAGCCTGAGTTCTTTGTCAGCCGTGTTATGAGGTTAAAGCAAAGATGATATAATACACACTAACAAAAAATCAGCCAAAAAAATTAAAACTTATCAAGAGTGTTTGAAATAAAGCTTTGTATCATTAACTATGGGGTATTATCTATATGGTGTGTATTATGTTTTCATGAAGAGAGGTATCTTTTTGGCCATGTCTGCCATGAAAATTTAGTGGATAAATAAACTGGGCTTAGAATCACAACTTTGAATTACTACATTGTAAAACATTAAACTAAATCTGATTTTAAAAAATAAAGTATAACTAACTATATTACTCTAACTAAAACTTTTATTATGAATTACAGTTCTAAAAGAGTACAAAACGTTTTCGTACCATTAATAATAAAATAATTTTAGAAATGTTAATATTATCTTTCTTACTTTTCCAGTTGCTATGCTACAGAACAAACAAACCATCCCAAAACTTAGTGGCTTAGAACAGCAACAATATTGATTTTGCTCACTATTTTGCAAGTTGGGCAAAGCTCTCAGGGATAGCTTGTCTCTCTTCCATGTGGCGTCACTTTGGTTGGCTTGAAGGCTGGGAGCTAACGCTGACTATCAGCTCCTTTCCATGTGGGCCATCTTCTCATATGTGGGCTCAGGGCTCCCAAGGCATGAGTCCCAAGAGAAAAAGAGCTAGGCAGAAGCATTATTGTTTTTTATGATTGAGTCTAGTTAGCCAGCACAGTTATAAAGTTCTGCCAGGTTCAAGGGGAAGGAACACAGCCTTTCAGTCAAGTAGTGTCAACGTCACACTGCAAGATGAAAAACCAGGAACAGATTATGTTGATATGGCCATCTTTGAAAAATGCAATTTTACGAAATTATCATTTGCATCATCATACAACATTTTGTGTTTTACACAATGTATCAGTACATCTTCACATTTTATTCACAACTAAATACGTATATATTTATAACATTGTCAGAATGTTTTATAGATTGGAGTGCATAATCAAAATTGTTTGAAAACTTTTCTCATTTAGGAAATTGAAAGAAATTAAAATACAATGTATGTTTGCATAGCATAGGAGATACTAAACATCTTTTTTCATCCTTCCTCATTGGCCTTTAGACTAACAGAGGGTTCAGTACCTTGTAAGGTAGTGTTTCATTAGGACTCTTCACCATAATTAATCTCTCTTTTCCCTATATTCTAATAGCAGATTATGCCTTTGGTACCACATTTCTCACACTACGTTTTGCATTGAAGTTATGTACATATATATACAAAGTCTTATTCAGCTCTGTGTGCTCAACAGTTTGTAGAATGCTTTTAACATAGTAGGTGCCCCAACAAATATTGAGTAGGATGGACTAGCTAAAGTTTTGGGATCTTTACTCCAGCGGTGGAAGTTGGTGGTGGAAGAGCTGATTTACTTAGGAAAAGAGAGAGAAGGGAATGTGCCATGGCAGACTATTTTCCAGACCACAGCTCTCCCTAGCATGTACTATACATCTTCCAAGCCAACTCTGAGAGTCATAATAGTAAGTGGGTAGAGGAAGATGAGTAGGTCCTTAATCCAAAGGATTGTAAATATCTACTGCCCTCCTTTGTCACAGATGCTGATGTTTCTGGTCCCACGATCATGCTGTAGAGGAAATAGCTCCAGGTTGGCAGCCATGACATTTGTCACTGACTAGGGATAACCTTTTGGCAGTTAACTTTTGGTTTCTCCATCTGTGAAGGAGTGGATTTGTATTAATAAATTCTTAGGTGCCCTGCAGCCTGAAAATATTCTGATTCTCAAAACCGCTGTGATGCGGTTCTATGTGAGTAGTTATGAAGGTGAAGCAAGGTTGGTCATCCCAGTTTATGATCTGAATATGGCACTGTCTTCTGGGACTATGATTTAAAGAAAACTATTGAAAAAATATATTATTATTCTTATATGCCCAATGCCTAGAATAATACCTAGCTCAAGATAAATGTTCAGAATATTTATTAAGTGTGATATAATAAAGAGTATAGATGATTTTTGCCCATGGTTCCTGACTCAAAGTTTCAGAAACTCTTGGAATTTTCTGAGTAATAAGAGTGTCTTTTGTTTTCATACGAGCCCCTTTTGATCATATCTGAGTTTATGCTAATGAGGTAACTCACGGTAAAACTTTAGATAGTTTTAAGGAGAGGTTGGCCATGACAGAAACACCAAGCATGTAATGAGAACTTTGGAATTTTCAGCCTTACCTCCTGAGCTCCAAAGAGGGCTGAGGAGCTACAGATTGAGTTCAATCACTTGGCCAATCATTTGATCAATCATACCTATGTAATGAGACCCTATATAAAATCTCTTAACATCATAGTTCAGGGGAGCTTCCTTGTTGATGAAGGAGTTGATGTGCTAGGAGGCTGACACACCCAGAGAGGGCAAGGAAGCTCCAAGCCTTTCTCTCAGACATTGCTTTATGTTTCTCTTCCATTTGGGTGTTCCCCAATTGTATTCTTTATTTAAAAAAAAAAAATCTTAATTTTAGTGTGTTTTCAGTGAATTCTGTGACTTATTTTAGTAAATGACTAGAATGGGGTCATGGGAATGCCTAGATTTGTAGCCAACTCAGAAAGAATTGCAGGTATCCAAGGACACCACTTTCAGCTGATGTCTGGAGTAAGGGCAGTCTTATTGGGGACCTTGCCCTCTAACTTGTGGCATCTAGTGTTAACTGTGAGTAGTGTCAAAATCAAATAACTTTGCCCTTAACTTGTAGAGTCTACTCTAACTGTGGGTACTTAGTGTCAAAATTGAATTGAATTCTAAGATATCCACTTGATATTGGAGAATTGGTGTTAGAAAGTAGTAAGTATTTTCACAGGTCATAATAAATCACTTTAATGAGTACCCATTCTATGCCAGGCACTGGTCTGGATGCTTGATATGTGTCACCTCATCTAATCCTCACAACAAAACAATGAGGTAGATGTCATTATCATCCCCATTTGACATGTAAGAAACTGAGGCATAGAGGGAGGAATTTCAGGGTTAACAACTGACAAAACTGGATTTAAACCCACATCCTACCATCCAAGTACTAACCAGGCCCGACCCTGCCTAGCTTCCAAGATCAGACAGGATCAGGCGTGTTCAGGGTGGTATGGCCGTAGACTAAACCCATATCCTAAACCACTACCCACACACAATCCTACCACTCAGCCCTGTCTTCTTGATCCTCAGGCAGCTGAAGCAACACCGAAAGAATCAGATTTGAAAATTCTAGGCATACTGATGGCAAATGTTCAGAAATATGGAAGAGGTTGCTTCTGAGACACTCCATAAAACAGGCTGTGATGTGGTCTCCAGTTCCCTGAGAATTGAAATATGCCACATGCCTCATCTCCACTCAGATATTAAGTGTGAAATACCTCAGACCCTATTAATCAGAGCCATCACCAGAATCAATATTCATTAAACAGCCATGTGTATGAACAAAAGCTAATCACAAAGAAGACATAGATGCTACTCCCATGTTGGCTCTGCCCAAAAGGAAAGATAACACTAATGGAGACAAATCTTCCTTCCTGAAGAGGAAGAGTAGAAGAAAGTCTCACTTATCTGAATGGATTGGAAGCATTCCACAGCTGCCCCTACGCCCTCCTCATATCTCTTCATATGTAAAGTATTTTCTATTTGAAGGACAGAGCAAGACTAGATTAATGGCAGGTCTGGTGACCCCTATCTGTAAAGGGCCTTAACCTCTCATAAAAATACTTAATAGAGTTCTTTCCCTTTAATTGCATGCCACAATCTTTGGGGGCCCATCCATCTCTATGGATGCTCCAGGCACTAGCCTCCCTTTGTAATGTGGTTCTGCCTGAATGTGGAATCAGCTGATGAGGCCAGGGGTCCCAAGGCAATACACCATCTGGCCAAGGTCATGGGTGGCAGATTACCAATTAGGAAGCATGGCAGGGAGGATGTTGTGTGGCTGGGGGCCAGGAATAGATGGTGAATCAGCCATTAGTAAGGGAACCGGTATAGGTGTTGCAGCAGATTAATACACAAATCTTTGCTCCCAGGGGATTCTGCATGAAATCTTAGATTTGGTCACTAAGAGCTTTCAGAGGTAGAAAATGGAGCAACTTTATTATAACATGAGCATGCACTTAGAGCAGTGTTTCTCAAACTTTAATGTGCATGTGAATCACCTAGAGATCTTGTTAAAATGGCTTTGGATTTAGTAGGTCTGAGGTGGGCCTGAGATTTTTCCATTTATAATAACCCAGGAGATGTCAATGCTGCTGGGTGATGAACCACTTTTAGATGCAAGGGCTTAGAACACATCCCACCTGGTTCCCTGCTTCCCTTTTGAAGATCTCACCTGTTGGAAACTGGTTTCTATAGCCCTGCCTTCCACTCCAATTCCGTAGATTAAATGAGGTCCCTCTGGTATGCTAATGTATGTTAATCAAGAAAAAGAAAGGCCAGGTACCTTTTTTTTCTTTTGTTTTTAACTTATTTTTTAATTGCATCAGTAATACATGAATATATCTGGAATATTTTGGCCAACCCAAATATCATATCATTTAATCTGTGAACTCTTTCTTATCTACCTTTAACATGAAGACTCTAAAAAACCACCCACACAATACCATTATCATTCTCAACAAAGCCAATAATAATTCCTTTATGTTGTTTAATATCTAGTCTATATTCAATTTTAAATGATTGTCCCAAAAATGTCTTTTTATAGTTGATTTGTTTGAATAAAGATCTAAATCACAGCTACACATTGCATTTGATTGATTTGGCTCTTAAATCTCTTTTGATCTCTAATAGTTTCTCTTATTTATTTATTTCTTTTGTTATTTGATTCCATTTATTTGTTGCAAAAACTAGGTTTTTTGCCCTGTAGAATTTCTCTCATTCTGAATTTGCCTGATTGTATCCACATGGTGTCATTTAACACGTCCCTTTATTCCCTGTATTTCCTGTAAATGAGTAGTTAAATCCACAGACTTAACTAGATTCTGTATCTTTTTTTTACAGTAATACTCTAAATGGTGCTGTGTGCTTTGTGTCTCCATCACATTGCAGGGAACATTATGACCACTTGTTTCACTTTTAGAGTTACTGGAATTGATCATTGGGTTCTGATGCCGTTTAGGTGAACCATCCATTATAAAGTCTTCCATCAACCTTTCACTTAGTAGTTTTAGATGTCATGGATAATCCTTGGTTGCATTCTTGAAAGTGTTTCTCTGGCATGCTGTGCTTCCCTAGTACAACAGTTTATTCTTCAGTTTTCTCTGCGTGATGGTAAATCCCCTCAAGGCAGGGTCATGTTTCTTCCAGTCTTCAGCACCTAACCCGATATCTGGCATATAGTTGGTACTTGATAATTATTGAATGAATGAATTCTGCCTCTAACATCTGAAACCAGTGGATGCATGCCATAAATTGGTTCTTAGGTTACATATGTCTAGGGTGTTTCAGGGGCTTTTAAAGCCCTGCTAATATCAAAGTCATTCCTTCTAGAAATCCTGCCGCCCTATTGGACTCAGTGTGGACCTCAAACACAAGGAAGTATTTTAGCCATGACTGAGTTTCTCAAGTCCATGGTGTCACAAAGGAGGTAAGGAGAGAAAAGGAAGAGATACTTTTATAGAGCCTTTTCCGGATGTTGAATTAAGAAAACACATCTCAGGGTCAGACACCTGCTCCCAGGCAGAGACTCACCGAGAACATAGATAAGCACATGCTTTGGGAATGAAGCAAAGAGATACTCCAGGTAACAATGTTTTGTATGACAGTTGGCTGACTTGAATCCTGATGTCTCATTTCAAAGTAGAGGGGTCACTGATGCTTGCACTGAACTTTGTCCTCTTTTCCACGAAGTCCTTGAATCTAACTAGAGCTTTGAAAGGCCCTTACGTGGAACTAACTGTTCCTCTAGTGGGATAGTAGATGGCCTCTGAACTTCTTTAGTACATTAGTGACAGAGGAGAAAGGGGGTGGTTGCTGGAATAGCCTAGCTAAGATCTTAGCTTTTGGAAACTGAAGGCTTAAGCACAGCATGCCCAGTAGGGGGAGCCCTTATCAATGACGATGCCTGTGGGATGTTGGAATGAACAGGAAATACTAGGAGGAAGTGTTTGCTGAGGTCCTGAAGACACCCTTAAAACAAGTATGCAAGATTGAAAGGAAACTACTAAAATTAGGTTCCAAATTCTAGCAACTTCATTCTCTTCCCTATTATTCCTATTGCCAATGTGAACCTACACACTAATGCCCAAGCCTAAACTGTAAAACAGTGGTTCTTACCTGTAGACAATTTTGCTCCCAACTACTCCCTACCCCCCAACTCCCCAACCCTCATTCTCAGAACACATTAATCAGTGTCTGGAGACATTGTTGCTGATCAGACAACTGCACAACAAAGAATTATCTGGCCCAAAATGTCAATACTGCTGACGTTAATAAATCCTGCCTTAAAACAATCTTTTGTTCCTTTGCAAATTATGATATCTCCAACTCTTAGTTGCTCATCATTCTTCTGTGTTTCATCTGAATTCCTAAAATCACACTCTCAAGTTTCTTGAACTCTTCGTTCAGAGTTATCCTGTAAACAGTTCTGTTATATCCTTCAAAATCACATGTCCCAGATGTATTTCTCTCACAAGTCTCCATCCCATCATCCCCCATCCCAAGTACCCTCTCTTTCTTCCTTCTTTCCTTCCTTCTTTCCTCCCTCCCTCCTTCTCTCCCTCTCTCTCTTTCTCTTTCTTTCTTTCTTTTTCTTTCTTTCCCTCAGGTTGTTTTTTAAACTCTGCTTTTCATACCCCACATTATTTTTTGAAAGAGAAAACAGAAATATAGAGACCAACTAATGAAACAAATGAAAATATCTATGACTAAAAGTGTTTATTCTCTGTGAATACTCCTTATATTCCCTGTTTCAGAATTAGGGAATATAATTCCCTAATTGGATCCCTAGGTCCAATTAACTAGGGCACTTTTGGGGGCCACCTGCATTCAAAATTAAGAGATTTGTACTTGACAGAAAAGTGTAAGAGATTTTAACTTTGCTGAATTTGAAAATGGAAAGCTATGGCATCTTTGTCATTGTTGAGTTCCCCTAAATATTTGGATGAAGGTTGTAGAAACCCAAGTGATAGAGTTAGACAGTTACTGGAACCCTCAAGCCCTAGCTCTTTCCCCATAAAATAAAGAGGTTGTCTCAGGATACCTTCCAGCTTCGGAGTCAAGCCCCCTCTCAAGGGGCTGAACTGAAAGATTCTTTTCGAAAGTAATCAGAAAACCTGCATGTTCAGCATCGAGACAAGTGGGTTGAATACAGGAAAAGGTTTAGTAGATTTGCCACATCCCTCATGCCTTTTCCTAGGAGTGTTATGGTCTCCTTAAGTCATCATCATCATCAACATGGGTAAAGGCTAATGCTTTATCTACTAATTCCCAATCTGCAAAATAATTTTTGAAGTACCATAGAATGTAAACAATTTCCTCAAGTGTAGGTAGAAGAGAAATGACATATATATATATGAGAAAGTCTGGGATGTGAATAAAATGGTAAGGAGAGAACTTCTGAAATAGCAAAACCTGATCTCAGGTCCTTGAGTGCCCAGGGAGACAGATCCACATCCCTCACAGAAGACTGACAAGCTCAGCCTCACTGATCAGGGGGATCCATAATACTAATGTCACATGGTGAGCTCCCTATCTTTCATATTTCTTTCCTGTCACCTCTTAGAACTGTGTACCATCTAAATTTTCTGCTTTCTCTGTCTGTGGATATAAATGCAATTATATTACTATCAATCAACTGAAGTTTCTATATTTGCTCCCACCTGTCCCCATCTGCCTCGACTCTTCAAATTTTCCCTTCTCCACCCCAATAGTTTTGATAGTCACCAAAGAGGGGCCCTGCATATACTCAAAAAACAGTTTGCCCACTCTGATCACTACCTGCCATCTGTCACTTTTTTCTTCTTGTCCTCCCCCTCTAACTGATGTCTGCTAAACAGGAAGCCTCTGAAAGGAATGGCAGTATTGCCACTTTAGATGGTGCACTCCTCCCTACCCCCAGGAAGCCATCATTCATTCCACATGCTCCCAGTAACCACCAGGTTTTAAAATGCCAGAGCTGTGCTGAATTTCACTGCAGAGTGGGGAAACATCTTTCGCTCATCTCTATAAATTTGCAACTGCCCCTCAAAGATTTGCTCAGAGTTTAATAAAGACTTTCAAAAAAACAGTGCTTGCTTCTGATGCAGCTAACTGACCAAGAAAACACATGCGCGCACGCGCGCGCGCGCACACACACACACACACACACACACACACACACACAGGGAGAGATAGAAAGGTTTGTATAAACAAGCAGCAGCAGAGCCTAAATCTCTTTTTAGAAAATAAACATTTTCCCCCAGATAAGTAGGGTCTACAGAGACACATCTCTGCCTAAAACGTAGATAACTTTTTTTCTGTTTTTTACATTTCTCTTCTTCCAGTTAAGGGGTCTCAAATATCTCCCTTTCCAATTATGGACCATACTTTCTACTTACATATCTAAATTTTGTTGTATATTCACCTCCACCTCTTACAAGATATGAAACGCCTCACAAGTTTGAAATCATGGTTTTAAAAAGCTATGTACTCTTCCCATGAAAGCCTCCAAACTATTAAGGCAAAGCTTCAGATTCCAGTTTCTTTTGGTTTCTCTTCACTCCAGCATGTGATCTGGAAATTATTTCTTCCTAGAGATGGTAGTGGAAGGGGAGATGGTAGTAGAAGGCATACTTCCTTCTCTATATCATTTCCTTAAAATCACTGCTTTTTCTTCTTCAGGATCCTGGTCAGACATGGAATGTTAGATCTTAAGGGGACCTTACAAGTTTGTGGTGAATATAGCAAACTGCTTGACTCAACCTCCATCCTTTCATCTCCTAGTGTGTTTCCTGCACTTTGAGTGCTGAAAAGTTCAAAAACATTTCATTTCTCAAGCTTTCCTTGCAAGCAAGGTCTTACGTATAACTTAGGTTCTGCCACTTACATGCACAGGCACGATTTGAACAGCGGAAGCAAGGCAGAGGCTGGCTTCCTATCTCATTTGCTGTTGTTGTTGGTAAGTGAGGCTGAGGACACAGGGCATGTCCTGTGGTGGTGTCCGTCCCTAGCTTCCTGACATCAACAGGTGGTGGAGGCAGAGAGGATGTGGATTATTGGGTAGCAGGCATGGCAGTGTGTCTTTGAGCTCAGCAGTTTTAGTGGTGGCTTTCTGGAGGCCATTCCAGAATCCCGTCCTCCAGCCCTTTCAATCACTTTGTATTACTTCATTTTCTGTATGCATTTCTGTGTGCTTATATTAACCAAATTTTTGTATTCTGCTTAGAATTCTGCCTCTACAGCATCATAAACAATGAAGAAATTCCTATCTTGCTTGCCACTGACCTAGGTGCAGAACCGAGGGCCCCGAGAGTAGTGGAGAGTGGGATATAACCAAGGGAAAAGCCAAGCGAGGATGTGGCGGGGCCAGGGGAGGGTGTGTGCTGTTACATGTGCTGTTACTCTTGGTTATGGGGAGACTTTGGAGAGACTTTCCAAATACATGCAAGGATGTCTTCAGGTTAACTGAAATGTAAAATGTTCATAGTGCCTGGGCTTATCGTTAAAAACAAGAATGAGCTTGGACTACACAGTGAGCAGAAATACCTGTTAATTCTAAATCCTCGTCTGGATACAGTGTAGAGGAGGTATGTCTAGTGTTTTATAAACAAGCTGACAAAAGTGATAAAAGTAAGGTGAAATATTGTGCGCAAAAAGGTTATATTTGCATAAAATCAAACCTCAGGTTTTCTGGCTATGGATTATACCCATTGTTGAGAAGTTTAATTTACCAGTTGTATCACAGTATGTTACTCAAATAACCTATAAGTTGCTAGCATAGCAATGTCTTGCATTTCTAAGGCACACTGTAGATTCTTGAAACTGTTCTTCAGGGTAACTCCTGCTGTACAGGATCTGAACATTGTCTACAGTTCTGAGCCCAGCTTGGACACAACTATCTGGCAAAAGAAATAAGCTGGAGGGTTGAAGGGAGGACAATTAGACTTTTTGGAAAGGCTGAAAATTAAAAGGTGAAGTGCTGTGTTGGATAAAAGGTCAGAAACAAAGCAAGACCCCCAAGGCCACTTGGAGAAGAGCGGATGGCCTTGGACCCTGGATAAGCTGGCAAACATCCTCCCAGTGTTTTCTGTGAGTGTTCATTTATGCCCATCTGTTCTGTGCAATACACAAGTGCCCCACTTATGTTGTTTGCACAGAACCTACTCTGCGGTGAAAAGCCAGGTTCTGGCTGCATGCTTTCCCAACAGTCCCTTCGTCCGTCACTCCAGAGTTGAGTGTGTGTCAGGGGCCCCCAAGCACTCAGGCTTCATTGACGATTCATTAGAGAGATTCACAGGACTCAGAAAAGCTGTCGTACTGATGGTTACAGGTTATTTCAGCAAAAGGATGTAGATTAAAATCAGCAAAGGGAAAAGACACATGGGGCAAAGTCCAGGAGATACCAGGTGCAAGCTTCCAGGTGTCCCCTCCCAACAGAGTTGCACAGGATGTGTTTAATTCTCTCAGCTTCAGTGTGTGATAACACATTTAAAGTGTTGTCAACCATAGAAGCTCAGAGTTTTTATTGGGGATCTGTCTTGTAGGCATACTGTACCTGTGTGGCTGGTTTCAGCTACTCAGACTCCAGGACTCCTAGACAAAAGGCAAGTGTTTGCCGCAAATCACATTGTTAACATGATATAATCCAACTGGTAACGTGACCCAAGGCCTCAAGCAAACAAAATGCCCCTTATCAGGCAGAATATTCCAGGACTCAGAGCTCCCAGAAACTGGCCAATGGCCCAATGTGGAAATCAGGCCCTTCTTGGGAATGTATAGGGTTTGAGCAACTCAGACCTCCTGAGCCAGCAAGAAGAGGAAGTTTGGAGGGGAAGGGACTCTTCCTGGTCAGTGGCCGCAGGACTGAAGCCTTTCTGCCTAGAAACTCAGCGCCCCACAATAGCAGTGTCTTGGTAACCACGCGTATTTGGTCAGACCATCATTGCTGAGAATAAGGGTTGATAGTTCTGGGCTGTTTGAACACAACTATCTGGCAAAAGAAATAAGCTGGAGGGTTGAGGGGTCCTCCAGCAGGTTTCCGACTTTCGGCAGCTCCCACAGAAAACTATGGTATCTATGTTATCTATGTTATTCATAGATACCTATGGTAGCTGCTGAGAGTCGGAAACCTGCTGGAGGACCCATCTGAGGATGAGTCATCCTCAAGGGGACCTCAGCCCTTTGTCCCCACCCAGCATCATTCCTAAGTGCTGCCCATTTTGCCCTTAAACATTTCTCAGACCTGTCCCTCCTCTGACCTTCGGCCACCATTCCCCAGTCCAGATCAACGTCATCCCTCACTCATTCCATTGCGGCAGGTTCCTCCCGGGCCTCTTGGCCCACTGTCCTCCCGCTGCAGCCAGAGTGAGCTTCAGTGAAGCTAAGTCTGCCCTTCAGTGGCTCCCCATGGCCCGTGGAATAAAATCCAAGCTCCATGAATCTGAATGGAACATTCTCTTGACCCCACTCCAGCTAATCCAAATTGCCTGTAGTTCTCAGTATAGAGCTCATTGTTTCCGTCTGTTTTTTCTTTGCACCAAGTGCCAGTCATAATCCCAAAAGACACAATCTCAAATGCCAAAATCCCACATGTTGAAATCCCCAATAATTAAAATTACAAAAATACAATTCTGGGAAAAGTAATTTTAAAGTTAGTTTAAAGATACCTTATTTGAGAAACGTAAAAAATGACAGAACACTCATAGGCCACTTTATCAATAAAGTAGATAAAAGTAATACATTTTTACAAGCATAACTACTCAGCTATACTGACAGACACATAGTGATGAGCAGACAACTGTATTCATAAAGAAATAGGTCTAAAAGGGAAATGTAATATGAATATCACTGTAGTTGGTAATTGTGTACACCCAGCCTTATAACTGCAGTCATCTGAAATACTGTGATAAGCAACCTAAGTATTTTGATGAAATCAATCAAAAACACGCAATGGGTCACCAACTTATCATATGCAGTTGCTCAAAGAGCTGAGATCTCGAGAAATTTTATCTTTCACAAATGCAGGTACACAAAAATGACATCTTTTCATTTGTTAAGGAGGTTTCTGTGGTTTTTGATGTCCAAGGCAGCAGAAGAAAAGTCTATTCCAGCTCTTAGAGATAAATAGCCTTCTCTGTTTGTTCTCTCCAGGACCCTAGTCGATTGGATGGTATCTGCCAACATTGGGGAAAGATCTTCCCCAGCTAATCCACTCAGTCTCAGGCACTAATCTCCTCTGGCAACACCTTCACAAACACACCTGAAATAATGCTTTACCAGAGTTCTAGGTATTCTTTGATCCAGTCAAGTTGACACTTAAAATTAAGTCCACAAGTTTACCCCTTGTGAACTTGGCACTCAAACACATCTCCTTAAACCATACTTCATTTCCAATAAAGACAATAACAAGGCAATAGTTCTACCTAAAATATTATGTCTATACTGTGATTGTAATTTTGGGGATTTTAGACTTTAGGGATTTAGGTCTTTTGAGATTTCAATGTTCAGGATTATGGCATTTTGGATCATGTCTTTCAGGATTATGATCCAAACGCCTTTCCACCAGTCCTACTGTCTGAAGCATTACTCTCTTCTTACTTCCTCACCTTAGCCTGGCGAAGGTGAGTACCTGGACTGAGCCCAGGTACCACCTTAAAAAGTCTTCTCCAACTCCCTACAGCCCCACAATCCACGTTAGCTGCTTTCCTTCTCTGTGCATTATAATTATCTGTTCACTTACCTGCCTTCACTTCTAGAATATTCTCCTTGAGGGCAGACATAATGTCTTCTTAGTTTTTTTTTTTTTTGTCTCAAATACAATGCCTGCATATAGTAGGTGCTCAGCAACTGCTTAGTGTATGAATAAATGAATGAGTAAATTAATAAATGCATTAGTAGACATGAGAATGAATCCAATTTGAGCCAGACTTGTCTTGCCTGCTTTTTTAGAAGTCTGTCTTCCTCTTAGGCAGTTTCTTGCACCATCATAAGCATAGATTCTGGGCATGTATCTCAGTTCTGCTGCTTTGTAGCTATGTGAGCCCAGGCTATTACCTAATCTGTCTGAATCTCGGTTACCTTAGAGTTCAGCAGGGACCGTAATCATGAGGTTATTGTTAATATTCAATGAGATGAGGTCTGTGAAGTGCCTAGTGCAGTGCCTGCCACACAGTTAGTACTTCATATAAGGAAGTATTTTTATTGCCTCTCACTGATTTGCTTCTACATCTTGTTTGGTTTCCTACCTGGACCAACTGGAAAAGCCTTTATTGCTACAGTCTCCTGAATCTTCAAGTCTCATATTCAGTGAATAGGAAAATGCCCCTTTCTCCCAAGACTGGGATTTTGGTGGAAGGCAGGGGAGCCAAGGTCCCAAGACTAGGGTTTGCTGGCATTGTTTGCTTGGAGTCTTTCCTCCTAGATCTCCTAATCACTTGCTTCCTTTGAGCCCAGGAGCTAACTGGCCACCACGTCCTCTGATTCTGCCACCTCAGATTTCTAACTCCAGTTCTCACTGTCATTGCTAGTAAACGCTACAATTTCGGGACAAGGGACTTGTCTCACTGAGATCATGGCGTCTCCAACTATCTCATAGAGATCATGGCGTCTCCAACTATCTCATCCCTAACCATTCATTCTGCTTCTAGTCCATTCTCAAACTACTGTCCAAGTCCACCAGCCTCATGGGGTGAACATAAAGGCTAAGCGAATGCCCATGAACTGTTTAGCACGATGCCCAGAACATAGTGAGTACTCAATAAATGGTCACTATTGTCAGATCTGATACGATTCCTCTGCTTAGAAGCTTCCACTGGTCCATGACTATCTACGGAATAAAGTTCGAATTCCAGAGCACAACATTGAAGGCCTTTGATGATCAGAACTCCACCTACACTGAATTATTCCTGCTCTGTCCCTGTCTTACCTTGTTCTCGCTTGGAATGCCTTTTCCCCACCTTGCCTGCTGAAACCTGCCCACAGAGGCCCAGTGTCAATACCATTTCCATGAAGCATTTCTTGATTCTCTTAGTTGTAATTAATCATCTCTTCCCTTAGGATCCCATAGAGTTTAATTTATATTTCCACCCTACCTCTTTTTGTCCTTTTTGTATATTAATTCTGCTATTGAACTTCTTATCCTTCATGCAAATAGAGAACAAATGCAAATAGAGAACAAATGTTGGCTGAACTGTTGAATACAGACATCTTGGCAATCAGCAATAGAAAATATGTGGGTGAGACAGACCAAGCCTGCAAAATAGAGCTGCCAGAAAGGCCGCTGGAGTAGACTTAGAGTGTGTGAAGCTAGTATGCCGAGGAGAAGCTCATCAGAATCAGAGCGATCAAGCCCAAGTTCCTAAGGGCTGGAGATGTCTGGTAGTCAGCAGTCTTGCAAATGTCTGCTTTCCAAAGAGAACGTGGACTTTATTTGAATGGAAACTGACCTAAGATTAACTGGCACCACCTCTTTATGGGTCATATTGTCTCAGGGACACAAGAAAAGAAATGCAGTTCATGACTGCGCTTGTGCCCTCTTCTCACAAGTAGTTAACAGAGCTGAGCACAGGCTCCAACTCTTGGCATTATCCCATATCAGGTGAAAAAGAGGGTTAGAGAGAGGCGAGACCCCTATGTACCCAGAAACTTAGCGTGGGAAGAAATGGGATTCTTCTGCAGGTGGTTCTGAGGGTAGTCTGGTCTTTTGGCCTGTGAAGGGCAAGGGAGGGTAGAACTTGAGGCAAAGGCAAACTGGTCCCCCAACTTGTATTCTGTCATAATTTTTTCTCAGACACAAAATTCTCTAGTTTTCCATCATTGCTGCTGGCCTTTTCCCTCCCTTTTCTTGTTATTCTTTCTCGTCTCCTTCTTTCCCATATCTGGGTCACATTAGGTCATCTTATCCTTAGTAACTCTTCCAATGCCCAGACTGACAGCCTCTTAGTTCCAAGCTAATGTTTACAAACATGATTCATTTTCCCCAAATAAACATGCAGTAATTCTCAATGACGAATATCAGGAAAGTCAAGTAGAGTGGGGCGTTTTTCAAAGCATAGCATTCAGGAATGAAGGCTTTGGGACCTTGTGCTAACTGCCTCCACACTCCACCATCATGGGTGGAATAGAAATAGGAAAGTGTACCATTTCAGTAGTTTGGCTTTGAGTAATCTCCAAAAGAAAGTAGCACTCTATTTAGCCTTTGGTGAACACCTTCCTGGAAAGCTAATACCTAAGATACTCCATGAGGGCCAGGGGTGAGAGGCTGGGAGATATGAGGGTGCTTATCCTATTGCGATTTTTCTTTATGGGAAAGACTGTCCTTCTGCTCTCTCCAGCTCTTTTTGCTTTTATTTTGTGATCACCATAATCACCAAGCACTCTTCAAACTACAATTCACTTGTAGGCTCACCATTGAAAGAAGATATGCAGGCCAGCAAAGTTGAGAATCCAGTCTACTTAATAATCTTTTTTTTTTTTTTTTTTTTTGAGATAGATTCTTGCTCTGTTGCCCAGGCTGGAGGACAGTGGCATGATGTCAGCTCACTGCAGCCTTAACATCTCAGGCTCAAGCAATCCTCCCACTCCAGCCTCCCAAGTACCTGGGACTACAGGTGCACATCACGGTGCCCAGCTAATTTTTGAATTTTTTTTAAAGACGGAGTTTCATCATGTTGCTCAGGCTCATCTTGAACTCCTGGGCTCAAGGGATTCACTGGCCTCGGACTCCCAAAGTGCTGGGGTTATAGGCGTGAGCCATCATGCCCACCCTTAATAATCATCTTTCTTGTGGTGAGTTTTAACCTTGGAATGTAACTTAGGAGAAACAAAGGGAAAATGATTAAAAAAAAAAAAAAACCTAGAGATCACTCTCTATACTCTTTTACTCTTTCCCCAAACCCCACCCTCTATTCACCACCCACATATTTTTATCTAAATAAATAAATGAACGGCTCTGAAGGACAAAAAATAAAAGGCGTAAAAGGGTAACCTGTGGCCAGAGGGAAGCAGGTGGAAGTTGGGAGAGGCTGTGCTGGGAGGTTATGGAAGGATTTAGGGGCTGGTTGTGTAATTGAGCCTGGGACTTTTTCCAAACACTGACTGAGGGAGCCTTGTCCTTTTACACCATCATCTATTAAATAGTTCTCCAAATCACCGCCTGTGATTGTAGACTCAATTCAGTAAACTCACTTCAGAAATTTACAACTCACTTATTTTTCCCTAGTATGCATGAGCAATCCTGGAACTTAATAAAAAGAAAAAAAAGATCTTCTTGGAGTACAGGGATAAGGTGAAAAAGATAGAAAGACACGCGTCATCTAGTTCTTGTTTCTCCACCCTCAATCCATCTTGTTCCCTTTAGGGTGGGGAATTACTGCATATTAATTGGTGTGCAACTTCCTGTCTGTTGTTCAGGGGAAAAAAACCTCCAAAACAAGGCTGGGTTTAAAGGTGTTGGTCTGGTGAAGGCAATTTAAGTGGCAGCAGCCCAACTCTGAGAACAGTGCTGAGATCTTTAAGGATGCCTACTTTCCGCAACCGTCCATTAAATAATCATATTACTGTGGTCTGGCTTCCCCAATGCTATTATATCAGAAGTAGGAGGCTGACCTTTAATTGCGTATTATCTTTTAATATCCAGGCAGAAGAGATGTCTAATTCTACTCAATTACTCTCTCCTACTTAAGGAAATAAGTTAATAAATAAAATATTTATCTTGAAGTTGAGCAATATACAGCTATCTTTTAATTTATGATACACTGTAATTACTTAAAATATTTTACCAGGATGTTATATGCAAATAGCTAAGAAATCAGATAGTATAAAAGGGTGTTTATAGTAAAATACCACAAGCTCTTACCTGGCTACCCAAGTCTGGCAACTACTTTTGTTTCTGTATTGAATTTTTAGAATGGTTCCTTCCATATTTCTAAATTGTAAGATTATCACATTAGACATTACCTGTTAACTTCTGTTAAGGTAGACAGTGCTTTAGCTCTATACACCTTCCTGGTCTTTCTTCCTTCCTGCGGTATAGTTACATAACTATTTTTTGATTTCTCTAGCTTTAGTGAAAATACATAAACCCTTCTGCTTTGTTTTGTCAGCTCTAATTTCTTACTTTGTAAGTTGAGGACATTAAAATCCCTATACTTCTTTTCACCCCTTTTCCTCTCCTTCTTCAACTGTAATCAGTTATACTTTTTTTTTTAACCTTAATAAGATTGATAACATTCTGTCTTGTAACTACTATTAAGTGTGCTATTTGTGTATAGCTTTATTCTAAAAGTTAAAAACTAATAAACAAAACAGATGAATACATGAAGAAAATATGTGTTCTTGAAAAGGAAGACTCAACATCTTTTTTTCCTAAATTTGTAAACTTAATGTAATACAATAAAAAATACCACCAGGATTTTTTTTTCTTTTTCTATATCTATACAAGTTTATTTATTATAAAGTCCATTTGGAAGGCAAAGAAGCAATAACTCATAGAAAACCTCTGAGAACAGTAGTAGGGCCAGGGTCTAGACCTACCAGATATTAAAGCACATTACAAAGCTTCTCTGAGCTATAATGAAAACAGGATGGCATTTGCCCATGACTAGGCAGAACAATGTAACAAAATTTCTAAAACTGTAGGAATACTCAATTGCATATGAAAATTTAGTATACAATTAAGGGAAAGGTTCTGTTATTAGGTGCATGCACAGTCAAGATTGTTATGTCTTCCTGAGAAATTGACCCTATAACTATTATAAAATGTTCCTCTCTCTCTGGCACCACTTCTTGGCTTCAAGTCTACTTCGATATTAATACAGCCACATCATATTTTTTATGATTACTGTGTGCATAATATATCTTTTTTCATCCTTTTACTTTTAGTCCATTGGGCCTTTGAATTCAAAGTGCATCTGTCTTTGATTTTCTCATTATTCGGGTTAAAAGAGAGTTGAATACAATTTCAGGTATTTTTGGTTCACCTTCGAATTTGACTCTGGTAAGTGTCCAGAATCCATTCACTATGACAAAACATGGAACTGCATGATTTCTCTGCTCATTAGCCCCTCCTCTACTGCTACTTTCTCAGAAAAACTTGGGGTTTCCTACTTCCAGGAATTTGCCCTACACATACACTAACAAAAATACCAAAAGATATATGTAAAAATTTTTTATTGCAGTACTATTTATGACAGTAAAAGACTAATAACACCCTAAACTTCCATCCTTAGGGAACTTGTCTTATAAACTATGACACATATAGACAACAGAGTACTATGCAACTACAAAAAAGTGATTACCTAGGAATGGAATTATTGACTTGTGTGGTACATATATATTTAACTTTTAAATAAAATGATATGTCCACACAAGTACTGGCACATGAATGTTCATAGCACGTTCATGTGTGACAGTCAAAAGCTGGAGACAATCCAAATATCCAAAAAATGGTGATTGAGTAAATAATTGTGGTATATCCATTCAATACGATACTACTCAGGAATAAAATGAAACAAACTACTGATACATAGATAAATCTTAAAATCATTGTGCTTAGTGAAAGAAGCCAGAAATAAAAGAACATATTCTATTATTCCATTTACATAAAATTCTAGATTATGAAATTTAATCTATGGTGAAGCTGATCAGAGATTGGAAATGGATAGATGGAAAAATTAATTAGAAAGAAGTGCAAGGAAATTTCTGGAAGTAATAGAAATATTTGTCATCTTAGTTTGGTGTATGTACATGTCAAAAGAATCAAATTGTATCTTTAAATACCTGTAGTTTATTACTGTCTTTCAGTTATACCTCATTAGACTTGGGTAAAAAATATTTTTAAAAGGAATCTGAATATTTCTACATGTTGTTATGGAGTTATTTTCAGGATATACTAAATGAAAACACAACACGAAGATAAATACATATAGTATGCCACCATTTATCTAAGAAAGTAAGAGATATTAACATACACAACTTTGTGGGGAGGTGTGCATATATATCTGTATATATAGATATAGACACATACATATGTACACATGCACATGCATGTATATGCATAGATATGTGTGTATATACATATACACACACTCGTTTGCAGAATAAAAAAAGAATAAACCATAAAAACAAGTTTCTATAGAGAGGAAATAGAGTTGAGTGGGTCATGGGAATATAAATTCTTAAAATATATGAAATTGTATAGATATGGCCTTTGAACTATATATAAATAGGCTACATAATTCTAAAATAAAACTAAATTTAAAAAAGCAAAAATGAAACAAATGATTCAAATCATTAGTCCAGTTGGTAGCATTACCACACAGAGAGAAACTATTTCAAGTAACTGTAAAATACAATAGGCTGGGTGCAGTGATTAACACCTGTAATCCCAGAACTCTAGGAGGCTGAGGCAGGTGGAATGCTTGAGCCTTGGAGTTAAAGACCAGCCTACCCAACATAGTGAAACTTCATCTTTATAAAATACAGAAAAAATTAGCTGGGTGTGGTGGCATGTGTCTGTAGTCCCAGTCACTCAGGAGGCTGAGGTGAGAGGATCATTTGAGTCCAGGGAGGTCAAAGCTGCAGTAGGCTGTGATGGTGCCACTGCACTCCAGCCTGGGAGACAGAGCAGGAACCTGTCTCCAAAATAAATAAATAAATTAATTAATTACATTAATATGACCATTTTATCTAGTAGTATACACTCTAAGACAAAAGGGCTGTCAGAAAAAAAGTCTTAGAAGGTTTCAGTTATCATATTTTTCACAGTAATATTGGTTTTGTTATTTTTAAGACTGTGTTTTTATGTAGAATAAGGTAAATAGAAAGGGAATCATATTGGTGTCATGGAGAACTGACATATGCAGCATGAAAGAAAGGATATAGAGATATAAAATCAAAAGAAGGCAACTAAAAGCCCTGTAGTCTTGAATTTGAAATGAAAGTTATAATTTATCCTAAAGCTAAACAAGCAAACAAAAATATTTCCTAGCTCTTTACATTAAAAAGATTTGGTAGCAACAGCCAAGATAGTAGCAATGAGACCCCCTATTCACAAAGTGTGGTTTATAAGCACCACTGTGTACTAAAAAGGACTAGAGTACCTTGGAGAAGTGGCTGATTCACAATCTGAGGAAGGAAATGTGTAAGACAATCTTGGAACACCTTGTCATATCAAAAACAAGAATATTATGAAACACTACTGAGATCATGTTGAAAAGATCTAGAAGCCTACCTGAAAAGGCTCTCATTGGCCAAGAATGGGGCAATTTAAGTATGAATAAGGATAATAACTGCAATGGATGGAAACACATCATCTACTTTAAAACCGTGATTTTATAACACATAGAAAACATATTTAAAAAGCTTATTAATCACCTTTGGAAGATGCTAGAGAATTAACTCATTAATGAAAACTGGTAAATTAAGGTAAAGAAACAATTGATACTGTCTTTCCTATTTAACAAGCTGTACCTAAGGTTAACCAAATGGCTGATTACAGGAAGTTTATCTTCATAGAAGTGTCTCAAATAAAGAATGAAGAAAGAATGACAGAATTAGAGAAACAATTTACAATTGCTAATGAATTAACGAACCTAAGCCATGGTCATCAGTAGCAGCTAATATCAGAAAAAGAGAACCAACTAGACATCATGAGCCTTCTGACAGAAACATATACTCCTGTCTAGGAAGCAGATTTGCCAGTAACTGAAAACTGAATCTGGGCAACCTTCTAGATCTATTTATCAATTTATAGAACATGCAAAATCCCCACAATGGGGATTTATCCAGATTGTGAGAAACTCAACAGAGAAAACCATTTGGTTTCTACAGAAAAAATACATAAATAAAAATAAATGCAAGGAAGAAGAAACATCCTACAGATTAAAAAAGACTTATGGGGCATATCAAGCAATGTATAGAGTTTGTCTGAAAAACTATCATTTAGAGCTAAATGTTAAACTATTTATGGATTTAATGATATAATGACTTAGAATATATTTCCAAACAATATAGCGAGTGGGGAGTACAAATGAAAGAAAATTGACCAAGAGATGGATCAGCATTGAGGCTGGGTAATAGACATAAGGAGTTCATTGTACTGTACAATATGTTTGTATGTGTTCCAAATTTTTCATAATAAAAAGTGAAAAACAAACTACAATCCACATTTACATTTTATGACCATGCAAATATTCAAAGCAAAGTGGCATAGTGTACCATGGTCCCAAAGTGCCAATCTCTGTGCCTCGCAAAAGACATGTTTCTAACATCAAAGCTAACAATATCCTAATTGCTAAATATTTTGTTACATTTTAGTGTTTCATATCTGGACCATGCCTTTCTAATACATTTCACCTTTAAGAATAGATTCCAGTTTCCTACTTGAAGCCCACTAACTTCTCATATTTGGACTGGCTGCTTTATATTTTTAACTTTAACATTTGTATGAACTTTGTATTTTTCCTGATGTTTCTAGTGACATTTCCAATTTCTTTTGCATACCCTCAAGTTTATTTTTCCACAGATCTCAGGTATATAGAATCCCTTTGATAATGAGGGACCTCCATCCTGATATCTTCTCTCTTTGCTCCAAACAGACTGTTTTCTTTCTAGGTTAATTGTACCATTGCCATCCTGGGACTTTGATTCTTTGCTCTCTAAACAGTGTCACTCTTTTTTGGCTTTC
Source organism: Cacajao melanocephalus (assembly GCA_963573385.1). Lineage (NCBI taxonomy): Eukaryota > Metazoa > Chordata > Mammalia > Primates > Pitheciidae > Cacajao > Cacajao melanocephalus. The sequence continues at coordinate 42,993 of CAUYLG010075260.1, read as the reverse complement.
ATATTATCTTGGTTTTGCTGCTCTTGTTTAAGCCCTTATTTTTCCTGCAGTATGTATTCAAGTAATTTACTAAGAAAGGCCATGTAAAAGGTAAATTTCTTGAGACTTTGCATGTTTAAAAAAGGTTTTACTTTTGTCTTCACAATTGATTGATAACTTTGCTGGGTATAAAATTCCAATTTCAAAATCTTTTTTCTTTCAATCCTTTGAAGGTACTCCTGCATTTTCTTTTGGCATGATATGTTGCTGATAGCACTACAAATCATGTTCTTTTATAGGATACCTTTTTTTTTTCCCTCCTGAAAACTCTCAGAAATGTATGTGTATCTTTGAAGATCTAAATTTCTTAATAATGTGTACACTGTGTATCCTTTTCTTTATAGAAATTTTTATTGTGTTACTTCTTTATAATATTCTCCCTGCCATTGATTTTATTTTCTCTTTCTCTTTTTTTTTTTTTTTGAGACAGAGTCTCACTCTGTCACCCAGGCTGGAGTGCAGTGGTACAATCTCGGCTCACTGCAACCTCTGCCTCCCCAGTTCAAGCAATTCTCCTGCCTCAGCCTCCTGAGTAGCTGAGACTACAGGCATGTGCCACCACGCTTGGCTAGTTTTTTGTATTTTTAGTAAAGACAGTATTTCACCATGTTAGCCGTGATAGTCTTGATCTCCTGACTTTGTGATCCACCTGCCTCGGCCTCCCAAAGTGCTGGGATTACAGGTGAGCCACCATACCTGGCCTCATTTTCTCTTCCTGGATTTACTATTTTTAATCTTCAGGTGTTAATATCCTTATGATTTATGTTTTCTCTTAGATTTTTCATATTTTTGTTCAATGTTGTGAAAGATTTTCCTGTTTTTATTTTTTAACTCTATTTTTTCTGCATGAATTATATTGTTTTACTCTAAAAAGTTATATTGATCTCTGATTTTACTTTCTCTTATTTTGTTCTTTTCAGAATATAATACCTTTACTAGTACAATCTCCTTAGGATACTACTCAGTTATTTTAATAGTTTTCTATTTTCTGAATTATCTTTCTTAATTCCAGTGTCAAATTTACTTATCGTGAGACTGACATCAGCAAGATGGCAGAATAGGACTTTCTAGTGCTCATTCTCTCACTAAAACATCAATCTGAACAACTATTCATACACAAAAATACCCTCATAAGACATAAGGAATCCAGGTAAGTGCCTATAGCACCTGAGTAAGCACAAAGTGAAGACTCATTGCCAAATTACTTTTCAAAATAGCTGGACCATTTTACATTCCCACCAGCAATGTCTGAGAGTTCCAGTCGTTCAACATCTTTGCCAGACCTTGGTATCCTAAATTTTTTTTAAGTTAAGCTAATAGTAGTATAGTGATATCTCATCATGAATTTAATTTGCATTTCCCTATTACTAATAACATTGAGCAACTCTGCATGTGTTATTTGCCATTTATATCTTTTCTTTGGTGAAGTGGCTGTTTAAATCTTATGCCTAGTTTTTAATTGGATTGTGTGTTATCTTATTGTTGAGTTTTGAGGACTTTTTATGTTTCCCAGATACATTCTAACCACCATTTTAAACACTTTTTTTCCTTCAAAAGTCTCTTGAAGAAGGTATTATTTTTATACCCATTTTATAAATGATTAAATCAAAGAACAGAAAAGTAACTTACTCAACTCTTGTGACTAGCAAGTAGTGGCAGCACTGGGATTTGAAACCAGGCATTCTAATTCTAGAGCTCTTTCTCTACACCAGGATTTGGCAAACTTTCTGTAAGGGACCAAATAGTAATATATTTTGTGGACCATAAAGTCTGTTACAACTACTCAACTCTGCCATTAGAGCTCAAGGGCAGCCATAAACAACACATAAATAAGTAAGTGTTGCTATGTTCCAATAAAACTTTATTTACCTACATTGAAATTTGGATTCTATGCTGTTTTCATATTGTGAGTATTGTCAACTCTCGATTTAAACCATAATCTCTACTGCTTTCCACTTGAACTACTGATATTTTCTATTCATGTATCCTCAAACACCAAAATTTTAAGTACTTTCTATAAAATATTTATCTTCCTGCTGTAAAATTGCATATTCCTTTTACAGTTATTCATACTGTATATGACACACAATGGCATGTAAGTACTCAGTAAGTATCTGTTGAATTGAATTGAAATAACTGAATTAAATCATTGGCATATGGTTGAGACAACACATTTCATTCCTGATCCTCTTCTAACTATTTTCTATTAATAAATACTGGGTACCTTCTCCACTGTTGCTCTTTATATGTCATAGTTATTATCCTCCATAATAACAGGTTTAATGATTTCACAACATTTGTCTCCCTCCCTGTGAGATTTCCTAGTTAACTCCTCTTGAAGAGTTTGCAAAGCTTGCTATGATGTTCTTCTTGTTTATATTAAAATATTGAGTGCACGTTATATACCAGGCACATCACAGGTGCTGATGATTCAATGGCCAATAAGTCAGATTGCCTGCCTTTGAAAAGCTCATAACCTAGGAGAGAAGTGACAGAAATAAATATGTCAGTCTAGTGCAGTGATATCAGCGTTATGATGGAGGCCAGTATAAGGGGTGATAGGAGCACTTAGAAGGCTCCTAGCTTAGGGGAATCATATGTAAATTGACCCTTGCTAAAAGCCTTGCATTTTGGTATTGTAAAACACAATCTAAGGAGGACATTGTTTAAACTATCTTTGGATGTTTCTATTCACTTTCCAAATCCTCCTTGCTTTACCAATTTAATAACTTTTAAATATAAGAAGCTAAAAAACATTACCTGTGCCCCTGATCCCTTTAATTTCATGCAAGAATCCACATATACCAGAGGAACACGTTTCTTTATTTCGGCTGCATCATTCATTCTCACATGATTCAGAAAGATAGGCAGCTGGTTTGGAGCCCCCTGTGAGTTCCCAGTTAAATAATGGGTACCTGCTCTGGGAAGAGAGCAGAACTCCCAGTGGCATTTGTCAGGTCTACAGACCAGATCAGCATACGTGGCCTCTGGATCTTCCCATTGCCTGTGAATCTTTCCAAATTTCAGTCCTAGTTTGTGGCTTCCTCCTTTTTTTGTTTATAGTATGATGTTGGGTAGGCTGCATTTCTCCTCATGTAGACCATTATTTTAAATCAATGGCTGATAATATTGTTATCTGTGGTTTTATAGCTGATACCAGCATTAAGGACCAAGGTGCCTGTACTAGTGTTTGTATTGCAGGAGGTGGAGAGGGAATAATACCATGAAAAGCAACAAGTTCCTGTGTGCTGCTGTGTTTGGATAAGAGAGGAAGAATGAGATGGAGGGACTTGTTACATACACTATCCTTAGATAATTTCCCTTTTTAATCATCATAATTATTGTGTGAATGTTTCGCATATTGACTGTGCCTTTCCTCTGAGAAGCCGGAGAATGTAGCTCCTTCAACAATCCCCCCTGTGCTTTGACTCTGGAGGCCATCTCTTAGTGTCACCATCTCTTTGAGGGGCAAACCTCCAAAAGATAGACTGTCCAATAGAAGAGTAAACCTGATAAAAATTCTCTTGTTCTTTGTACGAGAAAATAATTTCAGCATCACACTCTGTCCATCTGGACATCATTAATATTGTCAACCACTCCCTCCAATAGCCTTTAATGTCTAAATAATTACTCCCTGTGGCCACAATCCGACATGATGTCACTCCCCTCCTGATTTGCATTTCATAGATAACAGACAGCTTGGGAATTACAGGAGCCTTTGTGAGCTGTGCTGAAAGCCTAACACTCCCACCATCACCTCAATCACATGATGTCCCCTCCTCTAAATCTGTCACCAAACCGCACAACCTTCCCCCACTCAATTACCCTTTTCCTTCTGTTACACTATCATTGACTCTGTCTATAGAAGCTCAACATCCTGACTGATAACTGGAAACAAAGTTGACTCATCAAGACATTTCAGTGCTTTCCTTAATGTGAATATCCTTGACTGGAATTTTGACTTTTCATTTCTGAGTGTGACAATCACCCCCCACCCCCACCCCAGTGTATTAATCACTTTTCCATTTTGTAGCCTCTCTCTTCATCAGCTATCCTCCCTGGGTAAGGCTAATGCCCAGGCGTTAGGGCCACGGTTGCTTGCCTAGGTCTCCTCATGATTTTTCTTCCCAGCCATTCTTTTAAACCTTCCCGCATATAACCCAGACCTGGACAAACAGAAATGCTTTTTATGGAACCAGGTAAGAATGAGGCCAAGGTGCGGGCTATGAAGAAATAGAATGTGGTTCTTAAAAAAAAAAATTACTTGTTTTTATTTTTTGCCTTTCTTTACATTTTTCGTCTTTCATTTCTCCTTTTCTCTCCCCACCCCCCGCCCCCACCACTCAATTCCCCTTCTTGCTGTCCTCTTAGCCACCTCTTGGCTTCCTTCTTCCCAGTTAGCGATTTTTCTTTTCCGTGTTTAGGTTTGGTCTTTGTCTACACAGTACCAAACATCTGGATCTACAGGAAAAACATGCTGTCAAATACTCAGATGTTTGGAAACATCTGGGTTATTCTGGCACCTAACAGCAGCAACAGCTGGATAATGGAATTAATTTTTCACTTTTCAGTCATCTCTTGACATGGGATGGACAGAGTCTTATCACTCACAATCTAAACACGGGCCATTATCTGGTCGCAATTCTTTCATCCTCTCACTTGGGAAATTATCTCTGTCAATCACTTTATTGTCAAAGAAAAGGGGAAGGAGTGTGTATCTTCCTGGGCCCGCAGTACACCCGCCCTCTCTGCCTCAGCTCTTTCCTTACTGAAAGAGCTCCCAGGAACTGACAATTTCTTTAGCCTTTCCCACCCGAGGCTAGGAAAACAGGGCATATGGAACACTGTTTTCTCTATTCGGGTCTGGAGAATTGGACAAGAACCTGTTTCTTATTAGAAACGCTGTCTGGTCTGAGGTCTTGTTTTCCCCTCATTCTCTCCTGCAGTGTTTGTTGCTCTATTTATAAGGGCAAACCAAATGACGGCAATTTATTATTCCTGTCCACTGCCATCCACAAAGGGCCGGCGTTATCTGTGTTTCTCTCGTGTAGCTCAGAGTAACTGCTGCGCCCCTCTGGGGCCCTCGGTGGAGAGACGCTCTCTGGAGACCGCCTCAGACCGCGAGGTGTCACTGTTACAGCCGGTTACGCGCGGCAGCCCCCGAGTGACGTGCAAGGTCCCCAGGCCGCGACCCCCCCCCGGCGGCGTCCGCGTCGGCCAGCCCTCCCTGAGGGCCGCGCCCTGAGAGCCGCTGCGCGCGCGCCCACCCAGGGCGGGGACCGCTGTGGCCACAGACGCCCACGGGTGCGGCGTCCTGAGCGTGCGTGCGTGCGCGAGCGAGCCGCTTCCCCGAGGCTGAAGAGCCGGGGAAATGGATCTGTGTGGAGGATGTTTCTGTTCGCCGCAGAACAGACGCAGCCCCCGAGTCAGCGCCGTCAGAAGACACGTCAGTCAAGTCAGCGGAAACCGCTTCCAGTGTGGGGCGTTCGCCGGCGCCGCTCAGACGCGGCCGGGTCTGAGGCGCCTCCCGCGCGGGGTGCGCGGCCCGGGAGCGGCGAGCCGAGCTCCCTGGGCCTGGCGGGCCGGCGGCGCGGGCGGAGGGCGGGGCTCTGTGCTCTCCCGCGCGGGCCCGCCCCGCCCCTCCCCCGCCCGCCCCGCGCCCGCCCCGCCGCCCCCACCCTCTCCCAGCGGAGGTGACAGACGGGCCTGTAATTTGGTTCCATTCGCTCGACTGGAGCAACACCTGCCCCCCTCCCCTGGGACGCGAGGGTCTCATCCCAAACCAGACAAGAAGCCAAAGACAAATCCGGGCCCACATGCGGATCCGACGCGGAGAGGAGCGTGGCCCGCGAGGCCGACGCTGGCCGCCACACAGCGAGCCCACCCGGCGGCGCCCGAACTTCACGTTAGACGTCACCCGCAACGTTCCGTCTCCGGTTTCCACGTCTTTAAAGAATTGAGAGCTGCTGTGGCAGCACGTGATAGCACCTTCCACTCACACCACCTCACAGGGACGCCAAGTGCCCGGCGTTAGGCTGTGTTGACAGCGAGGTTCGGAACCAGAGCCGGGTGTCAAGAACGTGGAGGCGCGCGGCTGTGTAGACAGACGGCTGCCGGCCCGACGACGCGTGTGCGATCCCGGAGGGGATCACTTTCTTTGCGTAAGGCCTTTAGTGCCCATGGCTAACCTGAGTTCGGAAGGACACCCATTTCTTTCTCCATTTACTTGGACTTGTACAGGGGCACTCACCACTAAGCCTTTCTGAATATGGGCAGAGTCTCAGCATCCTTGTCGGGTCGTCTAGTGAGAGTGACTCCTCCGGATCTCCTCCCCCAGGCTTGATCCAGAGCTTACGTGAGGCATGATGTCAGCACAGAGCCTTCTCCAGCCACGCGCAGAAACAGCCCGCACAGGGGCCTCCTTCACCTACCTGCTCCTTTGCGGTCCCTGGGACGTTTCGGGCTCTCCAGTGGCAGCAGAGGACAAGTCCCCTGAGCAGGGCTAATATCTAGTCCAGCGCCCACTGTGCTTGACAGAGAAGCCGTTCTCACTTTCAATTACAATAGTTCATTTTTCTTTTCACAGCAAAGGAAACTTGCATATTTTTCCTTTTATCAAAATATTTGCTTTTGAATTGTATCACCCTAAAGACTCATTTTCCCATTTCAGTCCTTACTAGCAATGTGACCTAGGGCATATCACCTAACTTCTCCATGTCTCAGTGTCCTCATCTATAATGTAGGAAAAAGAATACCTTCTACTTCACATAATTTTTAGAGGATTGCATGAGTTAATAATGGACAGTGCCTCACACAGGATAAATGCTATGCCTGTGCAGTTTTTGCTGGTGTTATTAGTCCCTAGGCCACAGCCTAGGGTAGACAGTGCGGGGTCTAGCTGTGGAAGGAGCACAGGATTGGCATGAAAGGCCTCTAGTTGGCTCTGCCCTGCAGGGTGTTGAGACTGTGGGCAAGTCACTTAACCACTCAGGTCAGCTGAGCCCTCTCTGCTAGAGGCCTGAGGGACTCACACACACAGCATTCGCAGCAGAGCTCAAAGACAGGCGCTGGCCTGTTTTTAATGACCCTTAGGCCTCCAGGCTGCTGCTGCCAGGGTGATCTAGCAGGTCCTCACTCCAGAGTTCCCTCCTGAATTTAGTGCCTGACCAATGGCAAAAAGAATCCACCAGGTTTTTATTTAATCTTTAAAATCTGCTTAAATTGGGCTCTAGCAGCATATTCTCTCTCACATGTTCCAGAGGTCCATTATCACTTCCCCTTTACCTGTGGCTGTAGTTAGCCAGCCCCTGGCTGCCAGCTACCCCAGCACACTCCACACACTCTGCACACCCCACACACCCCGCACATCCCACACACCCCAGTACACCCAGCACACCTGCAGGGCAGCTTTGGGCTGTGGATGGGCTGTGGATGGGCCAGTTTTCAGGCCTGCTCACCCATGATAGGCCAGGCGGAGGGGGACGAGGGAAACTCACATCCAACGTGTGTAGGAGCAGTTGCCAAAGTTAAGGAGGGCAAGGGGTAAAATTTACACTAGAAGGAAAAGGGTCATCAGGAAAGGTGGGTTAGATCAGCTGTGAAATTTCTCTCAAACATGCAAGTGCTCACAGATGATTTTCAGGAAATACTGTTCATTTGTTTTACTGTGATAATGGTATATTTGCTGTTAAAAGAAAAAAAGAGTACTTATGTTTTAAGAAATACTGATATCCTGTAATCCCAACACTTTGGGAGGCCGAGGCAGGCGGATCACGAGGTCAAGAGATCGAGACCATCCTGGCCAACATGGTGACACCCCGTCACTACTAAAAATACAAAAAACATTAGCTGGGCGTGGTGGCACACGCCTGTAGTCCCAGCTACTCGGGAGGCTGAGGCAGGAGAATTGCTTGAACCCGGGAGGTGGAGGTTGCAGTGAGCCAAGGTCACGCCACTGCACTCCAGCCTGGCGCCTGGTGGCAGAGTGAGACTCTGTCTCAAAAAAAAAAGGAAAAAAAAAATACTGATATCTTTATGGATGAAATGATGTGATATTTGGGATTTGCTTTAAAAATCTTAAGTGAGAAAGACAGGATAAGAATATAAGTGAAATGTACTATTGGTATTGTGTATATTTGAATCCATTTCACTATTCTCTTGGCTTTTGGAGATGTTTTAACATTTTTCCATAAGAGTGTTTTTTAAAATATAGTTGCTCAGAAAATTTGTGTCATTTGATTATTGCTCACCAAGAAAGTCAACTCCCACCTGCACTAAGGCCTCTACCCACTTTTGCAGAGCTCCACCCTCTAGCACAAGTCACCTCCTGCTGCTCAGGGAACCACCTCCAGGCCTGGTTACTTTTTGTCAATGCACCGGGTATTGCTCCACAGAGTCACCTCTGGAGAAAGTTTCTTTCTTCGTCTTTGGTCAATGATCCTCTGTCCCTCTCTAGCAGACTGGCTCCAGTGGCCTTTTATTTTCAGTTTTTCCATCCTAACCCCAGGGGATATTAAGAGGACCCACCCCCATACACACATCTACCAATTGCACCACCTTTCTCCTGTTTCAAGAAGCTTCCTTTTTTTTCTGATATCTTTCTAGAATGATCAACAAGGAGATAAAGAACTCCCTCCTGACCTGGAAATACTGAAATGGAACAGGAAATTCCAACAATTTCTGTCTCCATTATCTCAAGAATAATTAAACTGTTTAATTCATTGTTAAAAAGGTTGCCTGCCATAAATGCTAATATAGTGAGGGCTATTGAGCTCTTAACAAGCACCAGACATGTTTTAGTACTTTACATGAATTAACTTAATTAATCCTCCTAACAATGCTACTGGCTAGGTACTGTATTTTCCCTGTTTTAAGGGTGGAAAAACTGAGGCACAGGATTAAGTAATTGGCTCAAGGCCACAGCCGGTTAGTGGGAGAGTGGAGAATTGAACACAGGGCATGCTTTGCCAGAGTCTGTCCTCCTGACCAGTCTGCTATAGTGCTTATCACAGCATTCAGTGCTTTAAGAAAACCAAGGTAAAAGAGAAAAGGCATAGACTGGGCCTTTATCATGAGTCGAGTGGGGCTTTCAAACCTGTCGATAACTCAACACGTGTGCATGTGTGGTGTACTCCATGGATCACTACTAACTTACCTATGTTTGCTGTCTTGTAAGACGTGTGATTCTAGGTCTGTTTTGGGAAAGACCAAGCTCAGGGTGAAGGACAAGGCTAGGGCCAGCTGCGGAAAGGTGAGTGACCTGCACAGGCTGTTCTAATGACATGAGCACTCAGGTCGTTTTACCAGGATAAGAAAAGAAAAGGCAGTGCCATGACAGCAACTATAGAAACTGGTCCAACAAGCCTAAGTCTCTAGGCAGAGGGTACCAAGGTATCTCCTTAGAGAGGCTTTCTCTAACAGCCCTCTCTGAAATGCTACCCAGCACCAGCACTAAGTCCCCATCCTCTACCCCTTACCCTGCTTTATTTTTCTTCATAGCATTTAGCATTATCTAAAATTAAATACTGTGGGGTTTTATTTTTGCTTTAGTGTACTGCTCTTCTCAAGTAGACTCTGTCTCATGTGTTGCTCTATTTTCAGCATTTAGAACAATGCCTGGCACACAGTGGGTCCTCAATAAACAACGGTTGAATGGAAGAATGAATACTCACCATCGTCATTCAAAGAAGAATCGAGACCTCATGGATGGCTGAATAATCACTGTGTCTGCGCTACACTCAGGGGATGAGTCAGTCACCTTCTGGTTTAGCAGACTGCCACAGTGCTTGTCTCTCTTGGAGGGTGCTCAGCAGCTTTGGATTTGAAATGACATTGTGAAGATCCTCTCCTGGAATCACATTGGCTGGGTAGCTAGGAAGGGATACTGCCCTTTGTCCAAATCCCAAAGCAAGGACCATTTGTCTAGGGGAGTTTATCGGTAGGTTCCTCCTACCTGTGAATGGGAAAACTGGGATGGTCAGTTGGAAGTTGGGCCCCTAAACTGGGAAAGAAAGGGATTCCGGAAGTGAAAAGTCGACTTCAAACCCTTGGCACAGAAGCATGGCTAATTTTTCTCTTGTATAATAGAGACGTGCTATAAGGACTAGGAGTAGTTATCTCTCCCCACTGTCTAGAGGTGAGAAGACCTACAGGCACTCCCGTGTTTTTGCAGGTCACAGAGTAACAGCCATTGCTCCAGTGGCCAGGATATTGTCCAGACACAAGGCAAAGGAAGATGGGTGCCATTCTTTTTCACAACTAGGACGTACTTTCCTACTACACACCTTCATATAAGGGAGAGGATGAGATCCTACCTAGTAGGATCTGTGAAGCTGACAAGAAGACACCTGGCTGAAAAGTGAAAAATACCAGCAATCCCAGACAATTTATATGCATAAGGCCAAGCATCCATCTACTTGCATTTACTCTGAAACCAGAGACTTGGGTGTGATACAGACTCATAGTTCATAATATTCCATATATGTGTATGTACATATAGTTTTTAAGTTATTTATGTCTTCTGTTTGTAAGCAATATATGTCACATTTTTAAACTAGCTACGGGCTTTTGTAGATGTCATTTTTCCTGTCTGAAGGTTGGTCTAGGGCTTAATTGTTTTTCTTGTTTGCAGGTGCCATGTCTTGAATTTGTGTACTGATTCGATGTTTGAGTATTGCAATAGTAATATACACCTTGTTGTTAGTAAGTGTCAGGAGGATTGAGGGACTGAGAGTCATCATATCACGGGTCTTCTTCTCACTGCCATTAAATAGCTATGTGTCTTAGTGTAGGTCACTCCTTGGGCCTCAGTTTCCCAACTAATTAGACAAGGCTGGGTCAGAGAGTGACTAAGTTTTCTTTTGGAGGCAAAGAATCTACAATTCAAGTAATATTTTATATAAACACTGTACTTCTTTTCCTCATTGAGAGTAGCCACCATCGTATGTAGGACATCTATTTATGGGACTGATCCATGTCCAGATTTGAGCATCAAATATTTCACTACAAAGATGTGTTTATGTTAAGGTTTTGTTGTGTTTCCCAGTTCCTTTTTTAAGAAATTGAGTCCATTAAGATATTTCACGCTCGGCTAACATGTCCATTATTTTTAGACAGTATGCTTAAAATAAAGGAGAGGACTTTATTTGATACCTTTATTTATATGCAAAACAGCGCACCATTCATGAGATATGAAAAACTCGTCAGATAGAAACCAGATTATATCTATTTTCACTACAAAATATTGCATTATATAAAGCAACAGAGACACAAAAAAACCCTGAAAAAGACTAAAATCTTTGGATAGCAGATGTGGTTTTTTTCCCTTGTCTCTAAAATACACTCCTTGTTTTAAGAGTTTCACAGCAGAGAACATGAAACATTTTCAGGTTATAGACTTTTCTTTTTGGTGTCACAGAGGAAAGTAGTTCTGATTTTTTTTTGTTTTTAGGAAAATAACTTAATTTCCTAAATTCATCACACGCACAAACATCACACACACAAAGAAGCTACTCTCCTGATAAACAGTTTGTAAAGGACTTCTCAGACATAACTACGGATAAGAATAACACACTTTTTTAAAAAACTATAATAGTGAAGTGCTAGTGTTGCTGATCTCACAACAAAAGAACCTTTCAAGAACAAACATCTTAATATATAAAATATGTTTAGAAACAGGGAGAAGTGGGAAATTTGTTATACAAGTGCAATATAATTAGAGCAGAAAGAAAGACCTCACACGGTATAATCTCAACAAACACAAAAGTTAGACATAATTATTCCACAGGAAAAAGTGTAAACACTTGACTATAAATAAATTGGCACAGAGTATCCAAAGTAAAAGTATCACCACTCTGAAAAATAAATGTCTTGAAAAAAATACTCTACTCCTTCTAACATAAATAAAAATAGGTTGTCTTTTTCTAACTGCACCTATGGGTCCACATGTTTAAGGTCACAAATAGATGTTTTTGGATATATAAAGGGGCACTTCGCCTGCAAAAGCAATCAGATATTAAATTTTCCATTTAAATATGGATTTTCCTGTCCACCTTGGTGTCATATCTTGGGGATAAAATCTCACCAAGCTCAAATCCTCCCACAGAGTGTCTATTTGCTCTCAATTTGTCTTTATAACCTTACTAAATATTCAGGATTTATTTGGATTCTAAAATAATCTTTATTTTCGCAACAGAACGGAGTTTCCTGTTGCGCCTTTCTGTGCCTTCCATCTCTGTATGGGAGATTCCCTCCTCTCCCTTCCTCCCCAGTGTTTGGTGATTTGCCCATTAGAAAAATTCCAGATAGCATAAAAGTTATTAGCCTGCATTCTCTGAACTTCTGCCCTCATTCTTTCAACACATTAAGATTTTGTGGGAGATGAATGTAGGAGAACTCAAAGTCTCCAGTGGGTTAAAGCAACAACCCTTGGGGAGCCCCAGAGGCGGCTCACCTCGGGTGCCTCTACGAGGTTCTCCTGGCCTGGAAAATCCCCCCTGCGAGCCCCAGGGCTCGCCAGACAACTCCACCTGCCTGCGTCGGAAACCTTCCCTCGTCGCCCTGCTGACCAGAGAGAACAGGTAGCGAGCTTCTTCCCCGGCCCGAGTCTCTCGCGGGGGCCGACTCGCTGGGCCACCGCAGCCTCCGCCACCCCAGGGACCGCCGCCCGGATCCGTCGCGTTTCGCGGACGCCAGGGCAGGCGGTCCCCCGCGGCGCACCCCACCCTACACGTCCAGGACGTGATTGAGATAGGAGATGTAACAGATGGCCAGGCGCAGGATCTCGATCTTGGAGAGCTTCTTGTCGGGAGGCAGCGTGGGTAGCAGTTTGCGGAGCTCCGCGAAGGCCAGGTTGAAGGCCTCCACGCGGATGCGCTCGCGGGTGGCGTGGGCCGAGCGGTACTTGGCCGTGGCGCGCCGGCGGCGGCGCTTCTCCTCGCGGCTCAGCTGCTGCGGATGCGGGTAGAGCGCGGCCCGGCTGCCGCCCTTGCCGTCGCCCTCGGCCTCCTCCACCGGCTCCAGGTCCGACACGCTGCCCAGCACCTTGGCGTCCGCGCCGCCCAGGGACTCCGGATCCGAGTGCGCCGAGCTGGGATGGTCTGAATCTGCGGCTTGGTCCGGACTCAGCATCATTTTGGAGGCTGAGGAGGGGGTCGGAAAATTAATCAATAAAAAGAATCAGGGTCTTTTGCTGGAGGGATGGCGGCCGAGGCCTACCACGCCGGCCCTCCCAGCGGACGCTCGGCCCGGGCCCTCTCCCCACAACAGGCGGGCGCGCGGCGCGGGAAGCGTCCTGAGGATCTGGCCCGAGGGTGCGAGCCCCTCGCCTCTCCTGGGCGCGGGAGCCGGTGGGGATCAGTTGGCCCCGGCCGCATTCTGTACCCGACACCTCGACCTGCAGGCCGCCACGGCGGGCCTGTGATCCTGGGCCTGGGGGACGACCGCAGGCCTGTGGGGTCGCGACTGGGTTTTTGTGCCTCCTCCGGCCAAATGCCAACCACTCTATTCCACCTCCCTCCCTTCGTCCCCTTCCCAGACAAACAAGTGATTCGGAACACGAATACATCTGGGTTTTCATGGGGGCGGGGAGACGCGGAGTGCGCTTCCCTCCCCAAGAGCCTCGGGCGAAGCAGCCCGGCAGCCGGGACGCCGGAGGGCCTGGTGCTGGTCTGGGGCTGCGCCGGGGGCGCCCGGCGCTGGGGTGCGGGCGGTCAGGAACCGCCATCCCAGAGCGCAGGCGGAGAGCCAGCGGCTAGGGGCGGGAAGGCTTCTTGGACCCCTCGCGCTTCTCCGAAATCATAAAGAAATGACTAAACAAACGCGGGGGAGCCTTTCAAAAGAAAATTGACTCTGATGCCCTCGCAGGCTCCCAGAAACCATCTGTCACGCAGACAGCCACACACATAGGGGACCTAGGGACGCGGCGACGTGGGATCACACAATGCGCCCGGCAGTCGGCCGACCACCTTGCGGGAAAATGCGGGCAGCAGGGTCGCCGGAGAGGACGCAGAGGGAAGGGAACAGAAGGGAAGAGAAGGGAAGGGCCCGGGGCGGGGCGGGCGGGGACTAGCGGGTGCCGCGCGTGCTGTCCCGGCGGGAGGTGAATCTCTGCAGACAAAGTTCGGGCGGTCTCGGAACCGGCGCTGGGCAGCCCGCAGCTGTCCCCGGGCGGCCTAGCCCAGTCGGGGCGTGTAGGTGCTTATCCTTCTTATAACTGTGCCCTCTTGGAAACACCACTGGCCAGGCTTCTCCCGGGCGCCTGCAGCACCAGCCCCGACTGCGCGCCTTCTAGGAGGCAGCCGCTCGGAACCGCTGGGCTTCCGGGAAATTCCGGCTTCGAGAAAGGGCCTGGCAGGAGGAGAAAGGCCCCTGCGGGGGCTGCACGCACGGACCCCGGGCGTCGGGAGTGAGGACCCGGCTGCGAACTCGGGGCCCCGGCGTGGGCAGCCACAGCGACGTTCGGCGCGGGAGAAATCCGCTTCCGCGACGTGTAGGAGGGTTTGCTTCTAGAGAAACAAAAGCAAGGGGATGGGTGATCGGTTCCCAGCACCGCACTAGCTGAGAAGCGAATTGGGCCAAAACAGCTTTAATTTCCCTGCAAGGAAACCGGGTCCTCTATGGCAAAATAAAAACAAATGCTCCCAGTGAACTGCATGTGACTCCCTACGGGCTTTTCTCGGCTACGTTTATGAGTAGAACAACTTGCACCTACACAGTCAGCTTGAAATCAAGGGCAGAAATGAATAGGCGAGTAATGGAAAATCACAATAAGCCACTAAATAGTTGTAGTCTGGTAAAAAGTTCCTGGGTTGCCCTCAAAGCATGTTAAATTCTCCTCCAGATCTTTAAAAAAATTCATCAATAGTATGTCGTGTATGCGTTTTATTTCTTTAACTATGGAATGCACTGCATCTACAAATGCAATATAAATAATCTAACTTAGTTTCAAGCTGAAAAAAATTATTTAAAGGGGTCTTACCTTGCAAAAGCCTTTTTGATAATCTCTTCTCCAATCTTTAGAGTTAAAATTCCAGGGAATAGCAAGGGGAGATTCCGGAAAATATTAAAAGCAGCAAATATTTATTACATTCAAAAATGAAAAAGCAGCTGTCATCTCGCTGGTGTCCACAGCGAGGGACGATAATATCTCAGGATGTAGACGATATGAATGATTGTTCACTTAGTTGACAGATTTTAAAAAACGCTTTTTTCCTTTTAATTGTTCTCAAACATTTCAAGAAATTCGTTGTTGATTTTTTAAAGGATGTGTTGAAAAGTCTCGTGCCTTTTTTCCTCTTCTAGGTCCCTATAAATAACAAAAGAGATGCAGAGATAAACACAATCACATCAAAGGGCTGATTCCTCCACTTTCTAATAGCGGAATAATCAGTAAGAAAGATGGTTAAGATAAGATTCTGCTCCTATCGGACGCCTTTCCTTTCTTTAATAGGGCTGAGCAGAAACTGGGAAGTGCAGGACAGAGATGTGATCTTGCTCAGAAGTGATTTTTTTTTTTTTTTGAGATAAGGCTTTGTTCAGCTGATGTCTCCCCAGTTCCCAGGAACACAATACTGTAACTCGGAGCTAAGGTTGCCTCTTCCTCTTCGCTCATTTACTTGTATGTTGTATAAACAGATAACCTATTTTCCAGTTTCAAAGTCTTTCAAGGTTTGGTTATATCCCCCGTCCCCACCCCCTCCTCTCTTTACCTTGTAGCAAAATATATATAATCAGTGGCTTGGAGATGCTTGGAGAAAGGTTGGTGAAAAGTGAACGTCTCCTGGAGTAACAGTGACAAGGAAGCAGAGAAAGATGGGAAGAGGGTGGGAGAGCCAGAGCAAAGAGGCAGAGATGCGTGTGTGGCTTCGGGGCTCTCCTGGTACCAATTGATTCAGCCTGGAGATGGTGGAAGCGATAAAGGCTTAGGAAGGGGGATGGAATTTTTTTCCTCTAAATTGATATTTAATGGGAAACCCTATTGGACAGAAACCTGGACATGAGTCACTTAATTGGACTTGACATCTGTCACAGTGTGGGAGTTTTCACAGCCCAAATATTTCAGCAGATCAGATTCCCACTGAATCTGTGCCATAAAATATAACAGTTGAAAGCAGTTCAGGATAGAAATCTTAACCTCTAAACAGTCTCTAGCCATAGTCAGGCTATTTCTCTTTTCCAGATTATTGACACAATATTTAAGTGCAAATAAACAGTATATTGACTATGGAAAAAATCCCCTAGTATATTATAAAGGTATCATTTTCCCTTAATATTTAAAAAAATATTTGTGTCCAGA
Organism: Cacajao melanocephalus; assembly: GCA_963573385.1. Taxonomy (NCBI): domain Eukaryota; kingdom Metazoa; phylum Chordata; class Mammalia; order Primates; family Pitheciidae; genus Cacajao; species Cacajao melanocephalus. The sequence continues at coordinate 26,660 of CAUYLG010075260.1, read as the reverse complement.
ACATGGAAATATATGGTATATAAGCTGCTGCAATAAATAGAAAGTATTTAGATATGCTACAGCTAACATTTATTAGAGATCACTTACATTTTAAAAGATACTTCAATAAGATTTGATTAAGCATATTAATATTTTTGAGAAATGATCTGCTCTGAGACTAACTTATCAATAGATGGTGAGAATCTTTCAATAGATTAAGCCATTAGTGGAACTAGAAAGAGAACCCACATATTCAAGGACCATAGTATGAGATAATTCTACTTTTCTGTATATGTTTGTTTTTCTCTCCACCCACTCATTCATTCAAGCTAAAATATGACACGCTACATGTGTTGATTATTGCGCTTCATTCTTGCCCATCTTAACATGCTACTATATTTAGCTCTGTGGCAGTGCATTAAGTGAAGATGTAAACACAAATTACCAGTGTATTCCAGCACATAATTCCTTTGCCTGACATGATGCCATGGCCTTGAATTTATATACTTTATAATTTAAAAAAATCTAGCTCAATTATTTTGCCATTTTATAGAGAGACTCATAGTCAATATCAAATACATATTATTTGTGATTATTTTAGCTTTTTTGATTATTCAAGCTTATAGAAATAAAAGAGCATTATAGCCTTTCTCCCACCTCCCCAGTTCCTAGGGGGCGTTTGTGGAGAGAGGAGTCCTCACTTGCCTTCCTTAATTTTGCCCTCAAAGCAAATTTTATCACCAGGAAAGGCACATTGAGCAGCCCACCCCTGGGAGTGACTCCCGATTCTTCATGGCTTCCACAAGTACTATTTGCCTTTGCCCACATTTTTGCTCCTCTGAGAGATTCCTGGACCAGAATGGGGCAGGGGTGGAGGAAAGGAGGGAGTGCCTCCACCAAATAAGGGCACCAACACTCCCCAGCCTTGCTTCTGCCTAACCCCAGCACAGAGGTGTATTTTAAATATCCCCAGAGCATTAAAGTGAAGACAGAAGCCAACCCCATACAGGTAGCAATAGAAACAGGACAAACACCTCATGGTGGTGATGATGAAGGGAGAAGGGAGGTTTCCTCACTCTAGTTAGGAACAGCCAATGCTAAGCTTTCACGCACAACCAACAGTTGGCACACAGATGCACACCCACAGATACCTGTACCTTTTCTCCCTTTCCCCCACCGTTACTCAAACAAGCTGGCTGGCTCTATTAGACCACCACACATTCAGATTGACGGATTGAAAAAAACTAGTGGGTCTAATCACTATAGCTCTAGAGTAGGCAGCTGATACAGTGGGAAAGGACCAGCATCTTTGGTTCCCCTGGTGCTAGGGGGTTGGGATGGGCTGTGCAGGTCCAATTCTGCTATGGCAGGTGTGAAACCAGACAAATTCTCTTTTATGTTCAGGCTTACTCATTGTACACCAGCAGCCAGCATGCACGTAAATTAATGCTTTACAAGAGTAAGCATATATAAACAGGTATACACTCAGATCCATACCTAGTGATGCCTAGCCACGCTGTCATAGACACAAACATGAATTCACATTCACACACATGCCTTCTTTCTTCCAGGAAAACCTCCCCCTCCCCCGCTCCTTTGCCTTTTCTAAGACCTCCCTGGCACAGATGGCCCCTCCTTCTGTGCTCCATAAGCACTCCTTTCATGTCTCCCTTAGAGACTGCATATTGTGTACCGTGATTCTTGGTTTCCACACTGGTCTCTCTCCCTAGGCTATGATGCTTCCAGGGGAGGTCTGTAGTTTATATCCCCAGCACTGATGTCTGAGCTTGACATGTCACAGGTACTCAGTTCATTTATGCTGTGACTCTTTATGTACAGAGGTACCCCAGATATTTGTAACATAGAAACACATCCACCAAAGGACACCCCCAGTTCAGTTCTATCAGTTTTCTTTCCTATAAAAATGAGAATAATAATATTGCACTTCTCATTTTACGGGGTTGTTATGAGACTCAATGTACATTTAAATATTTGCTAAAATACTAAGCATCATTCAAATTATGATATAGACTGTAAGAGTAATATTAAATAATATTATTAAATGAATGTGGAGGTGAAAAGTAGTGACTTAAAAAGTCAACCTTTGTGACTCCATCATATGCTAGCTGTACTTAGTTGTGAGTTACTTAACCTTTTTAGACCTTAGTTTTCTAATCAGTAAAATGGGAATAATCAAAGTATGTTATGTTATGTTGTTATGTCATGATTTTTTCTGAAGGTGAACAAGATAATTTATGTAATGTGCTTAAACTAATGCCTAGAACTCATGTTCAGTAAGTGAACAGTAATTATTGTTCAGTAACAATAATAATTATTATTCAATATAAATACCATATCCAGATATACTCACCCACATGTTTGTGTGTGTGTGAGTGTGTGTGTGTGTGTGTGTGTGTGTGTGTGTTCATAGCTCTGGTGGCCAAACTACAATGAATCTTTTCCATGTGTCAGACCTAGGTATAGTGACTTTGCTGATATTAACTCACTTAACCTTCACCACAAAACTATGAGGTAGGTAGGTACTGTTGCCCCAATTTTGTGTATAAGAAAACCGGGACATGGAAAAGATGGTAATCTACTCAAGGTCACATAGCTAATAAATTGTGGAGCTAAGATAGATATTCAGGTGGTCTAAATTCAGAAACTGCACTCTCAAACTTAAAGTACTATTGTTTCTGTGGTTATTATATCCTACACAAATATACTCACACAGAACTATTCTCCAAAATGCATATAGTGAGGGAGAAATGTACATACACACAAAACTTAGATAAATTGCCACCTTTGCATTCAGAGGTGGTTAGTCAATGATATGGGTTGGCTGTGTCCCCACCCAAATCTCATCTTGAATTGTAGTTCCCATAATTCTCACATGAGGGATTGGATGGAAGATAACTGAATGCTATTTTCGTGATAACGAGTAAGTTCTTACGGGATCTGATGGTTTTATAGGGGCTGCTCCCTTTGCTTAGCTCTCATTCTTCTCTCTCCTGCTGCCTTGTGAAGAAAGACATGTTTGCTTCCCCTTCCATCACGATTGTAAGTTTCCTGAGGCCTCCTTAGCCCTGTGGAACTGTGAGTCAATTAAACCTCTTTCCTTTATAAATTATCCAGTCTCAGGTATGTTCTTATGTCGGCGTGAGACTGAACTAATACAGTGTCAGTGCAGTTTAAATACTTACTGTGCATCTAGTACTTTGCCAGATACTGTTGAACTACAGAGGTTTTGGAATTATTTGTTAATTTCATTAGACCGCTGTTTTCCATCTATTCTTTAAAATTTTGTACCCCATAGGCAAAAATTTGGGGCATACTTATTGAATATATAGTTATACATATACTCAATTATAATTACGTAATATACTGATACAGTAGTACATGTTTAAACTTGGTTCATGTACTACTGCACTAGTATATTATATAATTGTATAATTATAATACACAAAAAGATATGATATGTAAAGATATGATAAAATAATATTTATTTAAATTTAAATTAATTAAATAAATTTAAATAAATTTAAATTATTAAATAAATTTATTTTAAAATTTAAATTTATTAAATTATCAATAAAAATATTTATAAATATAAATGTATTTATTATTGAAGGGATAATAAACACAAAAATAGTATTTATAAAATGATTGATTTTATTTATTAACAGTACGGAACCTATTAACAGGATTAGGTATTATTGATAATGTATAACTTCTGAGAGGAATAAGCCTAATTTTGTTAAATTCATCGTTTCACCCTTTGAGGTAATGATTTGACCATCCAGTTTTAAGCTCAATTTATTTAGAATCTGGTTTTTGACTGACATAGCAGAAAAAGATGTAATACAGAAATTCAGATGTTATAACAAAAAATGATAAGCATGTGAAATGACGGATATGTAAATTACTTTGATTTAATCATTCCACAATGTAAACATATATCGACACATCACATTGTATGTCATAAATGTATACAATTTTTATTTGTCAATTAAAAAAAAAAAAGAAAAAGTGGAAACAACCCAAAGGTCCATCAACTGATGGATGGATAAACAGAATGTGATATATCCATACAATAGAAAACTATTCAGAAACAAAAAGAAACAAAGTACTAATACATGTGACAACATGGATGAACCTCAAAAACATGTTGAGTAAAAGAAGCCAAACACGAAGACCACATATTGCATGACTCCATTCATATGGAAAGGTACAGAACACGCAAATCTATAGAAACAGAGTCGATTAATGGCTATACAGGGATAAGATAGGGGTAAAGAAAGGGGCCAGGGAGTGACTGCTAATCAGTACAGGGTTTCATCTTGGGATGATGGAAATACTCTAAAATTAGATTTTGGTGATGACTTCATGACTCTGTAAATATACTAAAAAACATTGAGCTGTGCACCTTAAGTATGGTATGTTAAGTATATCTCAATAAAGCTTTTAGAAAATTCAGAAGACAGAACATGTGATGTTTATATCACTGTAGTGGGTAAAAGTTGTGATGTCTTTTCTCACCCATCATAAGGATCACAGCGGACACTCCTTTAAGAAATGGCAGGTTAACATGAAAAGCATGATATATTTATCTAATCAGAGTTTCAAATGACACAGGAGTCTTCAGAATGAAGACCCAAAGATCCAAAGGAAAACTGTCCGTTTTTATGCCTAGATTTAATGCAGAGTGGATAGCTGTGCAGAAATGTGACTGTACAAAAAGGAAATGATCTTACAGCAGTATTCTGAATGGGGAAACCCAGGAAAGCCTGCATGTTAAGATTCTTCTCGGCCTTTCTATGTGGTATTCCTTTTTCCAGGGTATAGGGCAAGACCCCTTCTAGAATGAGGGTCTTACAGTCTACTTTCAGACAGAGTAGGTCAGAGAATTTATTTATGGCCAACTCTTACACAGAAAAGTGGGAGAACGTTAGAATACTATTTCTAGGTGTTATGCCTGGCTTTGGAGAGAGGGGTTCTAGTTTCTATGATCCACCTTGGGGAAAATAAATTCTAGTTTCTATGGCTTGCCCTTGGGGGAGAATGGGGAGCAAGGACAAAGGAGAGCATGAGAAGTTCAGAGAGCGACTTTGCTTTTAAGGGATTTTCAGTCACCTTTTGTTCAAAGTACTCAACACGCCAAGTGCCATACTTTGGGTTACCATTTTCTGAGCCCCAACAATTGCTATCTATTTTCACTTATTACTCTATTTATTCTTTTATCTAGTAAATATTTTTCTTCATTGTCATTGATTATATCTAGATTATAACTGGTGAGGGTTTTTATCTTTTTTTGTTTGTTTGTTTGTTTTCTTTAAAGAAATAGGAGAGACTACCACCAGTTGTAGTAGTACTTTTGAGACTTAACATCTATGTGATCTGAACCATGGTGGGAGTCAATATAATTGGAAGTTGAAGCTAGACAGTGGTATCCCCTAGTTTGCTCTGTACTTATCTATTTATGGGCCAGTCCTTGTGCTGGTGGCCGGATACCTGTGGTAGATAACCATTCCCAATTTTTCAATTTACTTTATATAAGCCAGTATTATCCCATTAGTAATAATTACAGGAGAAAAAAATAGAAACTTCTTCGTGACAAAAAATATTTTAGCATCTATATAAATACCATAAATGATAGGACATAATTTGAGAGCTATTTATTTTTACCAAACATATATTAATAAATGAATGTTTCCGATCCCTCAACCCATTCAGACACACACACCTTGTTGTGGGAGATCATTTATTTTCTTTTTAAAGAAGAAAATTTTTCTTATGTGCTATAAAGAAAAAAATAAGAAGTTTAATAGAAGTTAATCATTGATTGTGTTAGCTAAATTATTATTCGCATTTTTCTTTCTTAAGTTTTATTAGTTCCAAAGTTTTATTGAACTTTATCTTAAGTTCCAAAGTTTTATTGAAATCTAGACAGTAAGTTTCTTTCTAATGTGAATTAGTTCTTCTTTTAACAGTGGGTTTTAAATGCATAAAATTCTTGATTTGGAAAAGTTTTTAACAGCTTAGAAATGTATACTTCCAAGCTAATATGGGTTCAGTGTATACACTCTGTGCTTACTAAAGTGCTTTGCATGCATTATCGCCTATAATTCTCACAATAAATTTATGCTTCCAAGTGTTTCAGGTGTTCATATATAATAGATTTTAACATAGGTCACATTTTCATTATTTTGGGTAGCAAAAATCATATAGCAATGGAAAAATTTCTAAATCACATCTCTTCAAAATGCCTTCTCCATTGCACGTTTTTTAAAAAAGTTACCATTTAATTCATTTTAAAACATGTACTTAAAGAGAAACATTGAGTGTGCGTTCATTTTTTAAAATCTGCTGGTAGCATACTATTGACATTGTCATAAAAAATAACTCGGGAACACTTACCTTAAAGTCGAACAACTCTTTAAGTACTCTTTAGGTACTTTACCACTTGCCAGCCGGCGTTTTTCTTTGTGGAACAGTAGAATTTCATGGTATTTTATCATTTCATTTATTGCAAAGATTCTGTAATATTTTAAAAGACTCATATTTGTAAGACTACATGGGTACATCATGTATACTTTGGTGTCAAATTATGCAAATTTCTTGCATAGTAATTACTTGGTGAATAAATTTTGTTTGTGATGGTCTCTCTGACTCCAGACTGTTTATATTTATTTGAGTTAAAGCAGCCTTTTCCTCAGGGGTTACACTTGCATAATTTTTCCATAAATTATTCTTTCTATTAAAGATCATTTCAGTTGTGAATATATCTGTTCCCATACATTTTTCCATTAATACTTCCTTAAAAAGAGTTTTTCACGTATTTCAGAAGATTCTGAGACAGAATCTATAAGGTACCGCAAGCTCAAACATGCTAGGAATAGCTGCTGTTTTTCAATCCACTTAAATGGCAAAGTTACATAATACAAGACTGCGTGAATTGATCTAACATTTGTTTCTTCAAATCTTCAGCAATGTTCAGCAGTGTTTCCCACGTGTCTATCCATGGAATCTGCCAATATGAGAAAGCATTTTTTCACCTTATTGGTTTCTGTGTATTATTTCAGCTATTTCCCCAACAGTTTGGCTTTTGCTATAAAGTAAGAAGCTTCAGAAGAGGTTTCTAAAACGTTTATCTTTACATTTAGTGAAATGTTTAAAAGTACTGGATTGAGTGTGGTATGATTTTAAACATCACTGAAAAACTTGAGAGATTGGCTTTCCTATTTTGGATAACTAATTTTTAAAATCAGTTTGTCGAAGTATAATTTATGCACAGTAAATTTCATCCTTCAGAGGTGTTCTGTTACACAAATTCCACAAATGTATACACTCATGTAAACAACATACTCAAAATATAGAATATTTCCATGACCCTAACAAGTTCCCTGTACCTTTTAGTAGCCAATCCTTTTATCTACATCCAGTCTCAGACAACCACAGATCCGATTTCCGTTCCCATAGTTTTGCCTTTTCCAGAACGTCATAAAAATAGAATTGCTTAGTATAGAAAGTATGGACTTTCAAGTCTGGTTTCTTTTACTTAGCATAAAGTTTTAAAAAAATACTCATCCATGTTGTTGCGTGTATCAGTACTTTATTCTTTTTTATTACTAAGTAGTAGTCCATTGTATAGATGTAGCGCAATTTGTTTATCCATTCACAAACTAATAGACATTTGGGTTGTTTCCCGTTTTTGAATATTAAGAATATAGCTAATAAATTTGGTATAACTGTTTATATATAGGTATTTATGAGGGCACACACATTCAGTTCTCCTGGGTAAATAACCAAGAATAAAATTGTTAAGTTGTATGGGAAGTATATGTTTCACTTTATAAGAAACTGCTGAACTGTTTTACAAAGTAGCTGTACCATTTTGTATTTTTGCAAGCAATGCTGAGTTGTTCCACATCTTCGCTAGCCTTTGTTATTTTTACCTTTTTAAAATTATTATTTTAAGCCATTCTAATAGGTGTCTAGTGGCATCTCTTTGTAATTTTATTTTGTATTCACCCCCCTTTTCAGCTTTATGGAGGTAAAATTTTATACAAAACTGTATATATTTGAAGTAAACAATATAATGAGTTTTGATATGCGTGTACAACCTTGAAAACATTACCACAATCAAGATAGTAAGAATTACTATCTTGTATTACAAAGAATAATATACAAAGAATATACTCTTTGTAATTTATCCCCCTTTCGTACTTTCTCTCCCTCAGCCCACAAGAAACTACTGCTCTATTTTCTGTTGCTAGAGATTATTTCATGTTTTTAGAATTTTATATATTGACCAAAGAATATGTTTTGGCTTTGTCTGCCTTTTTTAAGTCAGTCGTTATGTTGAGATTCACCCATGTTGTTGAGTATTAGTTATCTGTTCCTTTTTATTGCTAAGTCGTATTCATTTTTTCTTCCCAGAGCTCTTCATTTGATTGTATAGATCCAAATGTCTATCTGGTAATGTAATCCTTTTGCCTGGGGAATTTTTTTAAACGATTATTACAAAACAAGTAAGCTGTCACTGAATTTTCTCACCTGTTTTTTTTGTTTGTTTGTTTTTTTGTTTTTTCCTGAAAACGTCTTTGCTTTCATTTTCAAAAAATTTTCTTTGGGTATAGAACTCTAAGTTGACTTGCTATTTTTTTCCTTCAGGACTTAAAAAATGTTGCTTCATTTCTTTTTTGGCTTGTATAGTTTCTGATGAAAAGCCTACACTAAATATTCTCTTTGTTTTGCTGTATATAACGTATTCCTCACACTTTTTCCCCAGCTGTCTTCAATATTTTCTTTTTATTTTACATTTTTAGCAGGTTGATTATGATGTATCTAGGTATGTGTAAGATTTTCTTTCTTTCTTTCTTTGGTGTATATTCTTTTTGGGTTGTTTGAGCTTGGATCTGTGATTTACTGTCATTCACTATTTTTGGAAAATTCCTGGCTATTCATTATGTCTCCAAATATCTCTTCTTCCCCATTTTCTTTCTTTTATCTTTTTGGGACTCCAATTACATGTGCATTATTATGTTTGATATGATTCTACTTCTCTTGAATGCCCTGTTTTGATTTTATTCTCCCACTCTTTTGTTTTCTTTTTGTGCTTTTGTTTGGGTAATTTCTGTTGACAGATCTTCAAGTTAATTGATTCTTTCCAGCTAGGTTTCTACTGCTACTAAGGAGTACGTAGAAAGCAATTTTTTATCTCCAATATTAGGTTTTTGGTTTTTGTTTTGTTTCGTTTTGAGACAGAGTTTTGCTCTTGTTGCCCAGGCTGGAGTGCAATGGTATAATTTGGCTCATTGAAACCTCTGCCTCCCAGGTTCAAGCGATTCTCATGCCTCAGCTTCCCAGGCACCTACCACTATGCCTGGCTAATTTTTGTATTTTTAGTTGAGACAGGGTTTCACCATGTTGGCCACGCTGATCTCGAACTCCTGACCTCAAGTGATCTACCCACCTCGGCCTCCCAAAGTGCTGGAATTACAGACGTGAGCCACAATGCCCAGACAGGTTTTTAATTTCTGGCAATACCCAGATGTTGAAACTAGCACACAGGAAATTTATAATAACTATGATTAGTATGTGAAAGGATATAGTCGAAAAAGAAGTATGTATAAAATATGGGAAATTTCAGAAGAAAGATGATAGTGCTAGACTAGAAATAATAAATTTCTAGCACTACCATCTTTCTTTTGAAATTTCCCATCTCTCTCTCTCTCTCTCTCTCTCTCGTTTTTTATTTATTTATTTATTTTTAGACGGAGTCTCACTCTGTTGCCCAGGCTGGAGTGCAGTGGCACGATCTTGGCTCACTGCAACCTCCACCTCCTGTGTTCAAGTGATTCTCCTGTCTCAGCCTCCCAAGTAGCTGGGACTACAAGTGCACACCCAGCTAATTTTTTGTATTTTAGTAAAGACGGGGTTTCACCATGTTGCCCAGGCTGGTCTCGAACTTGTGAGCTCAAGCAATCCACCTGCCTCAGCCTCCCAAAGTGCTGGGATTATAGGCATGAGCCACTGCCAAATTCCCCGTCTTTTATACATGCTACCTTTGCTACTATATCCTTGCACATATTGAGCATAGTTACTGTAAACTTTCTTTATGCTAGTTTCAACATCTAGATATTAGATATTGACTCCATTGTTTCTTGATAGTAGGGTGTGTATGTGTGTGTGTGTGTGTGTGTGTGTGTGTGTGTGTGAGATATAATTTTTGAGTGAAAGCCAGACTTTGCATAAACTGTGGAGACTGGGGTAAATATTGTTTACAGTGGGAAATGAGTATGACTCTTCTTGTGTAAGGCCATTAACATGAAGAATTGATTCAATCTGTCAGGAGATGAGCTGGGTTTAAGTTTTGTTGTTGTTATGGTTACCATCAGTGCACCACAGGCTTCTAATTCTTCCATTGGTGAGTTGTCTTTGCCTCGTGCTTACAGTGGACACCGGTATGCCAGTCTTTTCTCAGGTTTATTGCTCTACCATCAGCTTTCAGCTTTCTTGAATTCCTACACCACAGGGAAGATCTCTCACCATGGATCTTCCCCAACCCCACCCTTGGACTACTGCTTGTTACTTTTTGCCAGGTTTCCGTTCAGGGTAAACGGATTTATCTGTTGTTCTACTCCAGTCTGTGTCTTAGGGAGGGCCTCTGAAATTGGGCCTCTCTCTGCATTCCTGCCCCTCCTTCTTGTGGCAACCAAATTCTGCTTTGTATTAATAGTAGCTGATCTTAAACAAGAGTTTTCTTCACCTTTCCCAGTGGTAGAAACCTCTGCCTTATATTAGTTTTTGATGTTAGGTGCAAGATGATTTTGTGCTTCTCCCCAGAGATAGCATTTTCTTATATCCCAAACCTCTCTCCATAATGCTTCTTTTCCTGGGCTTTGGGCAACAGTCTCTGCTGCCACTCTTGCAGAAGTTTAAAGCTTTTGCTTCACGTGAGAAAAGGGTCTGGGGAGGAAAGTGTATGGTGTTTTGTGTCTAGCCACACAGACCTACCAGTTACTTTCTGTATACCTGCTACACCCATAGTCTTTTCTGCCGGATTTAATTGATACACAATAACTGTACATATTCATGGGATATATGTGATACTTTGATACATGCATGTAATGTGTAATGATCAAGTCGGGTGTTTAGAATATTCATAACTTCAAATATTTATAATTTGTTTGTGTTGGAAACATTTCAAATCTTCTGTGGTAGATGTTTTGAAATACACAATAAGTTTTTAGTAACTGTATTCACCCCACTGTGCTATCGAATGCTAGAACTTATTTCTTCTATCTAACTGTATGTTCGTATCCATTAACCAACCTCTTTTCATGCCTCTGCCTCTTCTCAGCCTCTGGTAACCATCATTCGAATCTCTACCTCCATTAGATCAACTCTTAGTTCCCACATATGCAGCGAGAACATGCAATACTTGTCTTTCTGTGCCTGGTTTATTTCTCTTAACATAATGTCCTCCAGTTCTATCCACGTTACTGCAAATTACAGGCTTTTATTCTTTTTATGGCTGAATAGTATTCCACTGTATATATGTATATATATATATATATATATATATATATATATATATATATGTATATCCCTGTGGTGTAGGAATTCAAGAAAGCTGAAAGCTGATGGTAGAGCAATAAACCTAAGAAAAGACTGGCATACCGGTGTCCACTGTAAGCACGAGGCAAAGACAACTCACCAATGGAAGAATTAGAAGCCTGTGGTGCACTGATGGTAACCATATATATATATATACCACGTTTCTTTATTTGTTCATGGACACTTAGGTTAATTCTATATTTTGGCTATTCTGAATAGTGCTGAAATAAATATAGAGGTGCAGGTATTCCTTTGATATACTGATTTCTTTTCCTTTGAATATACTCCCAGTAGTGGGATTACTGGATCATGTGATAGTTCAATTTTTAATTTTTTGAGAAACCTCCATGCTGTTTTCCATAATGACTGTACTAATTGACATTATCATTAACAGCATTTAAGAGTTCTCTTTTTGCCACATCCTCACCAGCACTTGTTATTTTTTGTCTTTTTGAAAATAGCCATTCTTACTGGAGTGAGATGATATCTGACTGTGGTTTTGATTTGCATTTCCCTAATGATTAGTGATGTTGAACATTTTTTCATATGCCTGTTGGCCATTTGTATGTCTTCTTATGAGAAATCTCTATTCACATCTCTTGCCCACTTTTTAATGGGATTACTGGCTTTTGTTTTGTTTTGTTTTTTGCTGTTGAGTTGTGTGAGTTCCTTGTATATTCTGGTTATTAGTTCCTTGTCAGATGAATAGTTTGCAAATATTTTCTCTCATGGTACAGGTTGTCTCTTTATTGATTGTTTCCTTTGCTGTTCAGTCTTATTTGTCTGTTATTGTTTTTGTTTCCTGTGCTTTTAAAGTCTCAGTTGCAGCAGGGCATGGTGGCTCATGCCTGTAATCCCAGTGGCTCAGGAGACGGAGGCAGGAGGATCACTTGAGGACAGGAGTTTGAGACCAGCCTGTGCAACATAGTTAGACCCTGTCTCTACAAAAAAAAAAAAAAAAAAAAAAAAAAGTTTTTAATTAGCTGAGCATGGTGATGTGCACCTATAGTCTCACCTACTCACAAGGCTGAGGTGGAAGAATAACTTGAGCCCAGGAGTTTAAGACTGTGAGCCATGATCATGCCACTGCACTCCAGCCTGGACAACAGAGGAGACTCCAGGTCTGAAAAATTAAAAACTAAAGTCCTATCCATAAAATCTTTGTCTAGCCCAATGGCCTATAGAATTTCCCCTATGTTTTCTTCTAGTTGTTCCATATTTTTTAATCTTATTTTTAAGTCTTTAATCCATTTTAAGTTGACTTTTGGATAAGGTGAGAGACGGGTCTAGTTTCATCCTTCTGCATATGGATATCCACTTTCCTCAGCACCATTTATTGAAGAAGGTGTTCTTTCCCCAGTGTATGTTCTTGGCAACTTTGTCAAAAATCAATTGGCTGTTAATATGTGGATTTATTTCTGGGTTCTCTGTTCTGTTCCATTGGTCTATGTATCTATTTTTATACTAGTACCATGCTGTTTGGGTTACTATAGCTTTGTAGTATATTTTGAAGTAAGGACGTATGATACTTCCAGTTTTGCTCTTTTGTTTAGGATTGCTTCAGCTATCTGAGGTTTTTGTGGTTTCATACAAATTTTAGAATTCTTTTCTATTTATGCGAAGAATGTCACTGGTATTTTGATAGGGATTGCATTAAATCTATAGATTGTTTTGGATAGTATGGTCATTTTAACAATAGTAATTATTCCAACCCATGAGCATGGAATGTCTTTCTATTTGTTTGTGTCCTCTTCAATCTCTTTCATCAGTGGTTTTTGTTGTAGAGGTCTTTCACATCCATCATTAAATTCATTACTAGGAATTTTATGTTTGTAGCTATTGTAAGTGGGATTGCTTTTTTGATTTCTTTTTCTGCTAGTTTGTTATTGGTGTATAGAAACACTACTGATTTTTGTATGTTAATTTTGTATCCTACGACTTTACTGGATCTGTTTATCAGTCCTAAGAGTTTTCTGGTGATGTCTTTGGGTTTTTTGCGATATAAGATTGTGTCATTTGCAAAGAAAGATAATTTAACTTCCTCTTTTCTAACTTAGATGCCTTTTATTTTTCTGTTTTTTGATTGGTCTGGCTAGGACTTCCAGGACTATGTTGAATAAGTGGTGAAAGGTGAACATCCTTGTTTTGTTCCAGTTCTTAGAGAATAGGCTTTTAGCTTTTCCTCATTTAGTATGATGTTAGCTGTGGGTTTGTCATATATGGCCTTATTATGTTGAAGTATGTTCATTCAGTGCCTAATTTGTTGAGTTTTTAATCATGAAGCCATGTTGAATTTTATAAAATGATTTTTCTGCATCTATTGAGATGATCACATGGTTTTTGTCTTTTATTCTGTTGATGTGATACATCACATTTATTGATTTGCCTATATTAAAACATCTTTGCATCCCTGAGACAAATCCCACTTGATTATGGTATCTTATCTTTTTGATGTGTTGTTTTATTTGTTTTGCTAATATTTTATTAAGGAGTTCTGCGTCTGTGGGATATTGGTCTGTTTCCTTTTTTTGGAAAGTGTACAAATTCGTGGAAAATTAAACAATATGCTCCTAAGTGACAATTGGATCCATAATCCATAAAGATATTCAGAAGGAAATTTAAAAAATTCTTGAAGCAAATGAAAATGGAAGCATATCTTACCAAAATCAGTGCGTTTCATACCACTGGTTGTTGTTGCTGTTGTATCCTTTTCTGGTTTTGGTATCCGGGTAATGCTGTCCTTGCAGAATAGTTTAGAAAGAATTCCCTCCTCTATTTTTGAAGCAATTTGAGAAGAATTAGTGTTAGTTCTTTACGGGTTTGGTAGTAAAGCCATTCAGTCCTGGGCTTCCCTTTATTGAAAAACCTTTTATTACTGATTAAATCTCATTATTCATTATTGTTCCTTTCAGGTTTTTTGTTTCTTCCTTGTTCAATCTTGATAGATTGTTTTCATTCAAGAATTTATTCATATTCTTTAGGTTTTGCAGTTTGTTAATGTCATTGTAACAGTTGCCAATGATCTTTGTATTTTTGTGGTGTCTATTGTAAAGTCTTTTTGTTTCTGATTTTGTTTATTTGGGTCTTTTTTCTTTTTTTCTTAGTCTAGCTAGCGGTTTATCAATGTTGTTTATCTTTTCAAAAGCCAACTTTTTGTTTAGTTGATTCTTTATTTTTGTTTTGTCTCTATTCATTTTGTTCTGCTCTGATCTTTATTTTTCTTTACTTTTACTAATTTTGGGTCTGATTTGCTCTTGCTTTTCTAGCTTATTGAGGTGCGTCATTGGTTGTTTGTTTGAAATCTTTGTACTTTTTTGGTGTAGGCATTCATTGCTATAAATTTCCCTCTTAGCAATGCTTTGCAGTATCCCATTAGTTTCAGTAAATTGTGTTTTCTTTCTTTTATTTTTTTCAAGAGAATTAAATCAGTTATTGATTGCACATAATAATGGATGATACACAAGCTTCATTCCCATCTATAATTTTATCTGGTACCGTTATTCAATTGAGATATATTGCATAAGATGTGCCAACAATCATTCTTATAACCAATAATTCCATGATTTTGCTTGGGTAATCCCTTTTAATGGTGAACTTCAGTTCACAACAGTAACTATCAGTTCAACTACGACAAGGTTTCTGAAGACAATGGCTTCTCCACCCAAGCAGGTTGTATATAAATTCCAAATAGAACCTGGCATCACCCTGAAGGAATTCTAACTTCACACTCTTGGAGAAATTTACCAAGATGCCTTCAGAGTAGACTAACTTAGCATATTTTTTAAAAAGACACATTTATTCAGCATCACGATCAGACTCTTACGTTTAGCAATTAACAGCATGGGTACAAAAAAAAAAAATTTACATTAAAAACCTTTGTTGGAATGCTTTACACTTTCCACAGAACAGAAAACAACAACAACAACAACAACAAAAACCTGTTGTTATACAATTAGTCACAAATACAGTCCTCTTCAAGTTTTTTGCCCAAACATATGAGTATTTATCTAAAACATGTCTTCTTTGTAGCAGCTAGGCCCTGCCACCACTGTGCCTGGCTGAGTTCAAAAATTTATTATAACCTGTAGCTTTCCTGTCCCTTCTCTGGCTCTCCTCTCCTGCTAAACTTTGTTTCCTGGCAGTAATTAAAATCTTCAGCCACTACCGTAGCTGCTGCTGCTACTGGAACACCATAGCCACCTTAGTCTCATGGTTTGGCAAAGTATTGGCCTCCACCACCACAGGGGCCAGAGCTTCTGCTTCCAAAGTCTCCTCCTTTCATGAGTCCAGAATTTGAAGACTGATTGTTATAATTGCCAAAATCATTGTAGCTTCCACTACCTGCAGAATTGCCTCTGTCATTGCCAAATCCGTTATAGCCATCCCCACTGCCACCATATCCAGCACCACCATGGCTGCCACCAAAGCCACTGCAACCACTGAAGTTTCCTCCATGACCAAAGTTGTCATTCCCACCGAAAACCACCTCCATGACCACCACCAAAGTTTTCAGAACCACTTCGACCTCTTTGGCTGGATGAAGCACTAGCCATCTCTTGCTTTTACAGGGGTTTCCTAACTTCACAGTTGTGACCATTCACAGTACAGTGTTTCTGAATGACAGTCTTATCCACGGAGTCACGGCTGTCAAAGACTACAAAAGCAAAGCCCTTTTTCTTGTCACTGCCTCAGTCAGTCATTATTTCAGTCACTTCCATTTCCATACTGTTCAAAATAATCTCTTAGCTGATGTTCTTCAATGTCTTCTTTAATACCACCAACAAATACCTTTTTCACAGTTAAGTGGGCACCTGGTCTTTGAGAATCTTCTCTTGAGACAGCTCTCTTTGGTTCCACAACTCTTCCGTCCACCTTGTGTGACCTTGCATTCATTGCTGCATCCACCTCCTCTGCAGTGGCATATGTGAAAAATCCAAAGCCCCCAAAGCACTTGGTGTTTGGATCCTCCATTACCACTCAGTCTGTGAGCATTCCCCATTGCTCACAATGGCTCCTCAGCCTCTCATCGGTTGTTTCAAAGCTGAACCCTCCAATGAAGAACTTCTTCAGTCATTTGGACTCTTTAGGAGACTCTGACTTGGACATGACATCAGGGGAACAAGAGTCTTTAATGATGCTTCCTCGGTGGGGTCCATGGGCAGAAAGGACATGTTTCCATTTCCATTTGCTTCACATAATCTTTTAATTTCCTTCTGAATCTCTTTATTGACCCAATTATTAGGAGCATGTTGTTTAATTTCCATATATTTGTACAGTTTCCAAAGTTCCTCTTGTTATTTATTTTCAGTTTTATTCCATTGTGGCCTGAGAAGATACTTGTACTTGTTATAATTTTGATTTTTAAAAATTTGTTAAGACTTGTCTTGTAATCTAATATATGGTCTATCCTGGAGAATGTTCCATGTGCTGATGAGTAGGATGTGCATTCTGCAGCTGTTGGATGAAATGTCTTGTAAATGCCTGTTAGGTTCATTTAGTCTCTAGTGCAGATTGAGTATGTTTCTTTGCTGGTTTTCTGTCTAGATCTGTGCAATGATGAAAGTGAGATATTGAAGTCCCCAACTATTAGTATATTGGAGTCTCTCTATCTCTAACAATACTTGTTTTATATATCTGGGTGCTCCAGTGTTAGGTACATGTATATTTACAATTGCTATATCCTCTTGCTGAATCAATCCCTTTATCATTTTCAATCACCTTTTTTTGTCTCTGTTTATGTTTTTTGACTTTAAGTCTATTTTGTTTGATATAAATATAGCTACAGAAATATGTTTTTGGCTTCTGTTTGTGTGGAATATTTTTGTCTATTCCCTTTCTTTCAATCTATGTGTGTCTTTACATGTGAAGTAAGTTTTTTAGACAGCATATAGTTGTGTCTTTAAAAAAAAAATCATTCAGACAGTCTATATCTTTTTTTTGACAGGTGAGGACATGTTATTATGATCTTGTTCATTGTTTTCTGATTATTTTGTATTTTTTGTTCTCTGATATTGTTTACTTCTACAATTTGATCTGTTTTGTAGTAATAACAGTTGACTCTTTTCTTCTCATTTGTGTATCTGCTTTATCAATGAGTTTAATTTTTTTGTGTGTGTTTTCATATATATGTAGACATAGTACTTTTACTTCCAGTTGTAGGACTTCCTTAAGCATTTATTTTGTTGAATTTGTCATTCAGATCATGAATTATTTTCTTGATTTCTTTGTATTGTTCACTTGGGCTGTCCTATGTCACTGACTTTTTCTAATTTCATTGTTCTGAATTTTTTCCAGTCATTTCATAGATTTCCTTTTCTTTGGGATCTGTTATTGGTAATTATAATGTTCCTTTGGAGTATCATGTTTTCTGGCTTTTTCATGTTTCTGTGTCCTTACCTTAATATCTACGCGTCTATCGTAACAGTCGCTTCTTCCAGTTTAGCTTTGGTAGGGAAATACTTTTTCCTGTAGATGTCTCTATCGTGTTGGTTAGGGAAGACACTTGGGCATTAATTCTTGGTGGGTGTAGTCGTGTAGCCTTTGTATGATTACTTCAGCTGTAATCAGCTCATCAGTGGCTTAGGCTATAGGTGTTATTGGAGGCGGCAGTGACACTTTCCTGATAATGTGAATGCCAGATGGGCCAGTCCTTGGGCAACAGTGGTGATGGTGGTGGTGGTGTGCTGAGCACGCCAGTCCTCAGGTACCAAGGTAGTATAAGTGGGCACCAGCAGTGACACATCTAAGAGGGCAGAGCCTTGGGCCCCCAGGTGATATGCATGGTGCCTGCCGTGGCAGGTCCTGAAGGGCAGGTCCCCTGGTCTCCACACAGCATGTGTGATGTTGGTGGTGGCAGTAGCAGTGGCAGGCCTATCCTCAGAGTACCACGCAGTGCACACAGGCACCAGCAGTGGTGCCTGTCAGCAGGGGCTGGTCAGTGTAGGCAGGCAAGTCCCGCTGCTTTTGAGAGGTGCACGTGGGCACAAGCAGCATGTGGGATGGGCCTGTCCTTATACTGCTTGACAGCATTCACATACACTGGCAGCAGCACACAGGGTAGGCCTATCCCCAGACCCTTGCACAGTGGGTGCAGGCCCACTCACTGTCTTATTCATGAGCACTCAGTAGAGGTCCACAGATAGGAGTTTGTGAATGAGTACTAACTCCCTTAGTTGGTGCCCTCACTACTCTGGACTGGCACGCTAACCCACCCTTAGCCTTTGGAAGTTCCTTGAAAATGTAGCTGATTTCCTCTTCCTCACTTGTGTTGTGGCCTACAGCTTTTTCTCATGTGGTTTGCTCTAAGTGAGAGAGTTTGTGTCTTTCATCTCTCCTTAGAAGAAGGGTTTATCACTCTTTCAAACTCAGGTAACTCTATTTTCTTTTGGCTTCAGCTTTCTGATTGGTTCAATAAACTTATGATTTTGCTTTTTTTCTGGACTTTTCTCATTGCTATGATAAGAACAATAGTCTTTGCAACTTTGTACATACAAAAACTCATGCTTAATTGGTAAAAATTTGTATTATGATGATGAAATCAAAGTATTACTAGGTATGTCTCAAGGTAAAAAATGTTCTTTGGTTGAGTTTCATAGTTAATTAATATTCTAGGTCATTTAAAATTTTTGGACAAGTTCTTGTTAGATCTATTTAGATATACATTGTTTTTTTATTGAAATACGGCTGAACTATTCGTTATTAAGAGTGGAAAGAATGTCAGCTGACACTTTCTTGTTTGCTTGTGCTTACATTATTAGTATTACCTTTAAGTGATCGCATCTTTAAATGGTATTTTTAGACCACTTGTCTCTTTGTGAGGGCTAATTTTCTTAAAGCTTGATAATATAATTGCAAACCTCTTAACCAAACGCACTTAAACTGCAATACATCACAGTACACTGAAAGTGATTAAGTGACAGAGGTTTGTACTGTCAACCCCTGTGAGTTTGAGAACTCCCACTCTGCCTCGAAGATCCTTTTATATCATACATGATATATGACTATATGACATAGATACTAACTGAGGGATTCAGGATCAATCCACATGTTAAATATTTATAAAACTTAATTTCTTTCTTTAGATAAAAAGTTTGCTAGAATATTAGAAGTATTAGACTATCAGAAACAAAAATCAGAAATACTAGGAATTCTAATGTTTTCTCCCTAGACTTTAAGATCTTCCTATGTACTCTCTGGCTTGCATATCCCCAACTTAAGCGATGCTGCACTTGTCTGTATGTTTCTATAGAGCAGAACCTCTATCTCAATCACTGTTCCTCTCAATGCCTTGTATAGGCCTGATACTTTATATGAAGGCAATACATTCTTACTTGTTGAATAAGTGAACACATGGTCCCTGACACCAGGAAGCCTTGTCGTTCACTGGATCGGGTCAACTATGACAATCATATGAAAAAATAGAAACCTATCTAAGATAGTATATAATAACTAAATTGTACCATACTGATGACATCCATTTGATTTTTAAAAAGGGAGTTAAATACAAATTGATGTCTTGGAGAAAGGTACATAGACAAAGTCCACTTGGGCTGAGCCTTAACATTGGGGAGCATTGAAGTAGTCAGAGATAAAAGTGGCTTTTTCCCATCAGAGAGAACAACACAAGCAAAGCAGAGCATGAGCAGGGTCTGGATGAGTTCAGATCACAAGGGGTAGGAGCAGCGGCCCCTGCAATTTGGCCACACCAGCAGCATGGGAGTCGGGGAGGGCTGAGGAATTTATTCAGGCAGACGCATACTCACTGGCCCGAACTGTGGTTATTGCTTCTGGTCTTCAGTGTCTTCTAGCTGGCCGAGCAGAAGCCAATGCACTGGGATAGCCATAGAACTGCAGAAGCCTGCGTAGAATGGATGTCACCACGCCCTCTTCTCCCTCCATATCACTCCCTGCTGCATGAATTTGGCCTTGCTTAGCTTGCTTATCTTCAAAAACAAATACTTATTTAGTGATTAAAATGAGGCAAGTACTATACAAGGCATCAAAGTTAATGAAGAATAAGATGTAATTCTTGTCTTTAAAGAACTTAGTCTTATGAGAGACATTAGCATAAAGTGAATACCTAAAATGTCATGCGGTACGTACCAACATAGAGGTTATACAGCACATTACAGGAGAGCAGAAGAGGGATAAGCAGCCCAGTTCTGGGGGGAAAGGGAGGTGGGATGAAGAGAAATTGTGCAATAGAGATAGTTTCTTAGAGAAAAGAACAAGAAAGTTGAGTCTTAAGGGTTGAGAAGGAGTTATTTAAGTAATAAGGGAATAAGGGAGACACTTGAAGCAGAAGAAAAGTAAGTGCTACGAGCTGAAGAAGTATTAATAAAAGGCAGGTAGTAGAGAAACACTAGTCTAGAGTTAAGCAGAGACCTGTCAATTGAAGCATCTTTTAACATGTTAAAACAACTTTAGCGATTTAGCTGAGAGATGATAGCGACTTGAGTTAGGGTAGAGAAGAGGGGACAGACAACAAAAATACAGTCATGGTCACAGCAGCATATGACTACTTGGATATGAAACCATGTGAATCTGAAATCTCTACCTTGAAACAAGTTGGAAGTAATCAAAAGAAGAAAAGATTTATAGGTAGATAATGTGTTTGGTTTTGAACATAATGAGTTTGAGGGACCAGTGGGACACCCAGGCAAAAGTTTCCATCAGGCAGTTGGACCACAAAGCCTGGATATTAGGTGAGTAGGCTGGGCTGGAAATAATCCTCAGTACGTGTGTAATAGCTGAAACCATGGGATGTGGATGAGATCATCCCCAGAAGCGTGTGCACGGTTAAAAGCAGCAGGGCAAGTACAACTGGATAAATGAGCCATAGTCCAGTAAGTGACCCAGGAATCCTGCCAAGCGCCAAAGACATATCCCTGAAGGACCTGCAACATTTAAAACAGGCTCAGCAGACAAAAGTCAGCAAAGGAAGTTTTCATAAAAATAAAGAGGAGCAGGAGAGGGTGGGATCACAGAAGCCAAGAAGGTAAACATTTTCAGAAGGAGGGAGTAGGCCAGGCTTGGTGGCTTGCACCTGTAATCCTACTCAGGAGGCCGAGGTGGGAGGATCGTTTGAGCCCAGGAGTTCAAGGCTGCAGTGAGCCAAGATTGCATCACTGCACCCCAGCTTGGGTGACAGAGGGAGACTGCATCTCTGAAAAAAATACAAAAAACAAAAAGGAAGAGAGAGTGATCCTGGTGTCAAGAATAGCAGAGAATTTCGGAAAGAGAAAGCTGTTCCTTGGGTTTAGCAATGTCAAGATGACTAGCAATCTCAGTGGTGGAAGCAGGGGCTGGCCTGTCTCGGGTCTAGTCTGGGGAACGGAAGGATCCCAACCACTCTCAGGCATCAAGGCTGCTCTGAGACTCAAGAGAAGGTTTGGCAGGAGAATGGGAAGGAGAGGCAGGGCTGTGTCCAAAATGCAGGGATGCTCCAGTGAGCTCCCCCTGCCCCATGGGAAGGGTGACCATAGAGGACTATGGTGACACTGAGGATGTCAAGGAGCAGTCAGGCTGTCCACAGGGAATCTGAAGTCACTAGAAAATGAACAGGGAAACTGTGAGGCTGGTCAGTTTTTCATGTGTTTGGGGAGAGACAGGAAGTCAGTAAGTGATGGGGATGAGAGGGGTGGGAAGGTGGCAGAGCACCGTGACACCCACCTCAGAGAAGCTGGGATATTTACCTGAGGGTAGAAGAAAGTAGTCTGGAGCAGCTCTGGGACATGAGGACAGGTGAAGGTTTGTGGGTGTGGAGAATAAGCAGCCTCCCTGAGAGAGGGCCCCAGGGGAAGACCTCAGTGTCCTCAGGGAAGAGACAGATTTCCCTTAAGGCCACGAAAGCTGGGACACGAACTTGAATTTGCCTACCAAGAGCAGGAATTTTTCGGGACACTCAGTGAAAAGGTCTGAGAAGAGGGGCAGTGGAGGTCAAATCTAAGAAGAGAAAGCACAGAGCACTTTAGGAAGAGTGTGGGAAAGCCTGCAACAGGAAGATGGCTAGGAACTGAAGCTGGGGGCAAGGATGCTGGGGTCAGTGCTCCAAAGGGCTCTGCTGGACAAAGAGCTGCTTTTGTGAGTGAGGAGGTGATCCGAGGTCCCTAAGATGAGACCAGAGGCCCCACCAACTAAGAGAGTGGGAGTCATGAGGAAGCTCCTCATGTCCGGAGCACAGGCTTCAGCTGCAGCCGCAGCGCCATAGGAACTGAGGCTATTGCAAGAGGCCGGGAGGTTGACCGTATGGTGCTATCCTAGCTCCCAAGCCTTCTCAGCCTCCATGGCTGTCCCCTGACCTTCTGCACCTCCCCAACTTAGGGCCATGGCACTTCATAACACTAGCACTACCAAGGGAAAAAAGTGTCTCAATGTAAGCCCATTGTCCGGATGATAGAAACTTAGTCTTTTGAGAACCAATTTCATATTTTGAAATTTCTTGATAGACATTGGTCAAGTTGGCTGGGCACAGTGTCTCATGCCTGTAATCTCAGCACTTTGTGAGGCCGAGGCAGGTGGATCAAGTTGAGGTGAGGAGTTCAAGACCAGCCTGGCCAACATGATGAAACCCCTTCTCTATAAAAATAACAAAATTAGCTGGGTGTGGTAATACGTGCCTGTAGTCCCAGCTACATGGGAGTCTGAGGTGGGAGGATTTCTTGAGCCTGAGAGGCAGAGGTTGAAGTGAGCCAAGGTCACGCCACTGCACTCCAGCCAGGGTAACAGAGTGAGACTTTGAGAAAGAAAAAAAGAAAGAAAGAAAAGAAAGAGAGAAAGAAAGAAAGAAAAAGAAGGAAGGAAGGAAGGAAGGAAGGAAGGAAGGAAGGAAAGAAATTGACCAATTTTTTAAAAAGTCACCAATTCTAATAAAATGTTTTTGATGGACATTGTTTGCAAAAAGAACAATTTTAAATATATATATATATGTATGTATAGAGGACAAATTTTAAATACATATATGTGTGAAATGAGCTACCTCTTTTCAAAACAGACACAAGGCCCCTAATCATTACCAATATATTGGTAACAAAATATTCTCATTATACTGGTAATGATTAAGGGCCTTGTGTCTGTTTTGAAAAGAAGTAGCTCGTAAATAAGCGAATGATGGTGACTATGGTCATCATGATGTCAATTACACGTCCTGTTATAATACACTGATGCTCAGGGCTTCTGAGATAGACTAGTAGGAGCCTCTATGCTGTGGTTACTAAACAGTCCCTAAAAACACCACTCTACTGGCTCATGTTCTTGCATTGTTCTGTCTCTTCCTAGACGGTGCTCATTACTTCCCTGCTTCTAATAGTTGCCTCATTCTTCACAGCATTGTTTAGGTGAAGTCCTGAAGGCAATTCTGCCTCTCTGATGGGATCACCCACTTAGACTTTGTGACTGCTGTTTGCTGTTCAGAGAATTTTGTGCTTTCTTCCAGAATTGGAACTGTGCTCTGCTTGGCCCATGTTGCCAGATTTTATTTATTAATTTAAAAAAATATTGACTACTTACCTGCCAGATTCTGAGTGAAGAACTAGAGGCAAAGAGGAAAACAAGAGTCTTTGCCATCATGAAGCGTATGGTTTAGAGGCAGAAACAGACAATAAACCAACAAATAAAAATTGCAAGTTGAGAAAAAATTAATGAAAGAAGCAAACAGAATAACAAAATAGAGAATATCAGTCTTTCTTTGGGTGATGTGTGATGGAAGCAGGATTTAATTTAGATTGAGTGGCCATAGAAGGCCTCTTTCGGAAGTTATATTTAAGATAAGTTCTGAAGGATGAAGGGAGCCTGCCAGGCAAAGTTGGAGCTAGTGTGACCCCAGAGAGAAGACTGTAAGTGCATGCCCCAGAGGAAAGGACTGAAAGGTCTTGGTGCCTATGAGGGACTGAAAGGAAACCAGTCTGGCTGAAACATGGTGTGTGAGGAGAAAAGAGATACTGTAAGTGGGTGACAACAGGACAGGCCAGGTGATGCTGGGTGCTGGACACTATGACATGTACTATTCACAGTTTGTATTTAATTCTGAGTTTAGTTGGAAGTCACCGAAGGTATATAAGCTTGGAAGTGACATGATTTGGTTTCATTTACAAGATCATTTCAACTACTATGTAGGGAATAGATTGGAAAGAAGGAAGTAAAGAGATCAGATATCGGCTGTTGCAATACTGCAAGTAAGAGATGATGGTGGACAATGAAAGTGTTAGGTCAACAAGCAGGCATCACTCATGTCTCTTTTTAACTTCTTTTATATTTTTTAACTTTTTATTGTGAAGCAGTTTCAGACTTACCAAAAATACAAAAATAGCACGAAGAATTTCTTTATGCCCTTTACACAGCAGCCCCATGTATTAACATCTTCCATAACCACAATTATGAAACCCAGGAATTTAACATTGATACAGTAGTATTAACTGACTGCAGTGCTTATTCATAAGCTGCCAGTTTTCTTTTCTTTTGTGTAGGATCTGATCCAAGATTATACATTTGTCATGTCAGCTCAGTCTCTCCAATCCAGAACAGTTCTTCACTTTCTTTATTTTTCACAATCTTGACGATTGGGAGAATACTGACCAGCTGTTTTGTTCACCACCCCTCAACTGGTGTTTATCTGCTGTTCCCAACGATTATATTCAAGTTACACAAGAATGATACTAGGCCCTTTTTACTGCATTATATCAGGAGGCCCATGATGACTATTTGTCATATCACTAGTCACTTGGTTAAAATAGTATCTGCCAGTTTTCTCCATCGTAAAGTTATTATTTTTCTTTTGTAATTATTAAGTGCCTTATGGGAGATACTATGAGACTATGCAAATATCCTGTTTCTCCTCAAGCCTTTTCCTTCCAATCTGTGTATACATTGATGATTCTTGCCTACAGCAATGATTACCATAGCGTATATGTGGTAGGGGTAGGGGTTAATTTAGACTGAGTTGCCAAATGTTTAAAGAATCATGAAATATATTTCCCAAATGTCTAGTGGAGAGTTTCTGTTTTACAACTTGGCCTAGTTGTAATTACAGCATTTACTAGCTGGACTTCTATGGTAAGAAAGTGCTTTCTTTTTATTTATTTATTTATATAAGTATGGATTTATGGATATTTGTTTTATTCTGTGGGTTGTATCCATTCCATCATTATTTGTTTCGTTGTTTAGATTTTCCAGATTTGGCCATTGGGGATCACCTCAAGTTGGTTCTTACGTCTTTTCAACATGTTCTTAACATTTTTTGAGCATTAGCTTACCTTCTTCAACCATAAGTATTCCAGGTTTAGCTTGTACTTTCCCATCCCCAGCCGTGAAATCAGTCATTTCTTCAAGGATCCCTGGTTCTGTTCTCGGAGAATGAATTTTAAAAACCAAGATCTGGGCTCTAGGTATGTTCACTGTTTCTTTGCTTTGTTGGTGGACAAAATCAGAAAATACAAGTATGAATGTACACACATCTATCTGTCTATCTATCTATCTCATCTATCGATCTATCGATAGATAGATTAAAAACGGGTTCATTCTAGCCAGGCTCAGTGGCTCATGCCTGTAATCCCAGCATTTGGGAGGCCAAGGCAGATGGATCACAAGGTCAGGAGTTTGAAACCAGCCTGACCAACATGGTGAAAGCCTGTCTCTACTAAAAATACAAAAATTAGCTAGGTATGGTGGCACGAGCCTGTAGTCCCAGCTACTCAGGAGACTGAGGCAGGAGAATCACTTGAACCCGGGAGGTTGCAGTGAGCCAGGATCACTCCATGGCACTCCATCCTAGGTGACAGAGCGAGACTCCATTTCAAAAAAAAAAAAAAAAAAAAGTTCATTCCAACCTTCTCTCTTTCCTTATTTGTAATTCCTTTCTCTGACAGCAAGAAACCTGGCTCACATTAGTCACTATAAACTTATTAATTTGCTGAGTCCTAGAATACACATAAAGACTGCCAAGTCATACCCTTGTTAAAAAAAAAAAAAAAAAAAAAAAAAAAAAAAAAAAAAAAAAAAAGATTAAAGAATATGCCTAGATTTTTTTTTTGTTTATCCGGATAGTTTATGGCTACGTGACAAGC